>BEXV01001251.1:48927-76302 GCA_003118195.1 Hemicentrotus pulcherrimus
GGGGGGGGGGGGGGCTCTTCATAGATTTTCTGCAAATGTATATAGACCTATTCACCAATATCTTAAACAAATGTTTTTCATGTCACATTTTTGAATGATGGGTTTGACGCTTCAAGTTAGATGAAATGTATTATTTTACCTCGGGACATGGACGCGAGAGGGTATTGAAAAATAAATGGAGGATAAATATTGAAAGAAAATCTAGATCACCAAAAACTTAAGAATAAATGATGAACGCAATGTTTTGTCGTGATTTTGTGTCAGTTACCAATGGCCTCAAGGCAAGGTTTATTTTGCAAAACTATTTCGGTGGATTGGAGTAAACACTAAACATGACAATTCTCACAAAAATATTAAATTTTTCACTAGGCGTTGATATCGGTCTCTCGTTCCTCTTGTTGACCATGTTTTAAGTTTTGTACAGTTTTCTTCTTGCTGGCCTTGCTCTATAAAAAAGGTTATACGCATTTTATCATTCTTTTCAATTCTGTGTTAATGTGAACGATGGCAGTTGAATTACTTTCTCGCAATTGAGTGTGGAAGTGTGCATTTCTCGTATGTTTACGTTCACTGTCTTGTCAAAAATTGATATCCATTGCAAATACGCAATGCGAAATAACGGCACTTCCCTGTTCCGTTATTTAGTGTGGCTTCAATTTTTCCAATATCCATTTGTGGTTGTGGTATATTTACCCTACGAGCGTTTTTTCTTTTCTTCTGTAAACTTGCTTTATAAATTGCTCCATTTCAACACAAAAGGCATATTTGAAAAAAAAATTCCGTTGCCGTTTTATTTTTTTAAATTTTCCAAATGACTGATTCTTCGTCTTTTACATTTCATTTTAGTTGCCAATCATCTTGATAAAGTACAATAATATCGATTGAAAAGTATTTGTTTTGGCCTTCCCTAAGCTACTTGAAAGATTCTTAATGAAAATATAGAAATAAGTCCTGTATTACCCTTGACTAGGAGAAGTGTTACCTTTAATTAGAGCCCATAATGTTTTCTTCAATACGGGCAATCGGCTTTAATGGTGAGACCTTGAACATGCGGGGCGTAGAAATACAATAAGAAAAGTTAAATCAATGATTCGAAAAACGGACCTCGGTATAAAAGTAGCTTCACAATGCTAGAGTTTATCAGCAAAAAACGCCGAAACCTGTGGAGATGGAATAAGGAAAGTATAAGAAGAAAAAGAAGTAAAGGGCAGAAGAGGAAAAAAGTGGAAATAGAAGGGAAATGAGAAGGAAAAGAAGAAGCATAGAAAGAAGAGAAAAATAATTCGCTACAGTAGTGGAGTAAATGACAAGAAAGTGTCCGAAGACAATATCGAAAGGTCATGGCACGACGTAAGCTTTGACCGTGCTTGAGGATAGGTAGAATACATCATATGATTCATTTCTCTCCAAACAAATTGTATGTAGTAAGTGCTAGAATAGACTTGATTATTAATTTGGAAATACGGATATCCGTATACGTATCATGGAATACTAAACGTTGACAACAAGATGGCGAAATATACAGTTACGAGATGAAGACTAATACAGAAAAAGGATCGAGTCAGACTTGAAGACAAACACGACAAGAAAAAAGTGTAAGAAGACGAGATATTGAGGTCATGGCACGGTGTAACCTTTGGGCGGTTCTTGGGGATAGGTAGAAGACATCACATCATCAAAGGACGGGTGTGCTCTGGCTGTTTGTTTAACTCTTCATCAATCTGGGTTACACTAGAGTGCCAATCGTCGCCTCGCTAGTAACAAGTCACACTACCCCCATCCCACCCCTCGCTGTGGCTCACGGTATCTGCATACTGGTATGGCTGCATCCTTCTCCCTAACACTTTTCCACCCCAACCTCTCTCTCTCTCTCTCTCTCTTCTCTTCTCTCTCTCTCTCTCTCTCTCTCTCGCTCTCTCCCTCTCTCTCTCTCATTTTTTTCCTTCTCTTCCACTCTCTCTCATTCTTTCTTTGTGTCTTTATTTCTCATTTCTTTCTTTTTCTCTTCTCTCTCTCTCTTTTCTTGATATATGTATATATATTTATCATCCCCTCTCTCTTTCTTTCTTCATCTCTCTCTCTCTCTCTCTCTCTCTCTCCACTCCCTTTCTCTCATCTCTCCCTGCTTCTTGCTGCATTTGCGTGCGAGTGTCTGCATTCTATCCCCTCCACCACCCATATCTCCATCTCTCTCTCTCTCTCGCTTTCCTTCTCTGTTCGATGCATATATCTTTCTCGCTGTCCAGTTTTTGGTATAGATGTATACTACTCCTTACCGATCTGTCTCCCTCGTGTTGATCATGATGTACCGTTTAAACCACCATCATCATCTCTTTCTCTTTCTCTATCAATCTTTATTCATATTTTTTTCTTCAATTGTTGAATTTCTATTTCATACTCTCTCGCTGTCATTGCTGGTCTGGAAGGGCAATTGGAGATTGTCCTTTCGTGCTCGATCTTATTCTTCCATTCTTTCTCCTTCACTGTTGCCTCATCTCGTTGTATCCTTCATTGTAACTACCATCGGCTCATACTCACTGCCATTCCTCCTTCCCTCTCCCTCTAACACTTTTTTTTTTAATTTGTCACGTTCCCCTTCATAATGATTTCACATCCACCCACTTTCCTTATGTCAGATTTGTCGCTCTACTACTTTATACATTGACGTGTATCGGTTTTGTTTCTATTATATTCTTTGTCATCTCATATATTTCGTCATTTTTTTTTTCTCATTCTTTTTGTTGAAATGTTCCCTTTACTCAACGCTCGAAATTACAGCCTAATTGGCGAAATGCTCATGTTACCGTGAATTTAATATTGCAGTAACACCATCCTATTTTTTCTACGAGTAGAGACCATTTAAAGGGCTCCTGGTTATTTGTTCGTTCATCGGGTTTTTTCACTCATTATTGTGTACACGCATTCATTTTCACTTCCAAAGCACCTGAGATCCGTTCATATCAAATGAAATAATGACGCCATGTGTCAAGAAAGAGGGAAATAATCTAACTACTAATGTAAGCGATTAGTCGTGGATATTTATCAAGCCATAAAAGGTATTAGTATATACTAAAACGAGTATCTCCCTTTGCCATATATTATTCCAGATGGGATAGATCTATCAAAAGGCATCAAGAAATATTTAACTGTGTCTAGTGCAGGACTGATCTATATCGGTGTTTAAATGGTCGTCGTCGAGATAAGCAATACAGGGAAATTGATAATTTCGCTAAAGACATTGTGTTACCCGAAGCAACCCTGTTGTGAATTGTCGCCTATTGGTTTCCCTTTGATGTCTCCAGTATTCATACTCCAACTTATGTTGTTGCATAGGATAATTTCCATGAATTCTTCCCCTGCCATCTTGGCACAGAAAATATTTCATCCGCTTAAAACTTTCTTTATCCCGTCAAAGTTAGATTGATTCTCTTTTGGGGGCAATACTGACCTAAAACTTCCCTCTCACTAAGAAGAAAAAGGAACTCCTCGTTTAACAAAAGAAAAACTTAACTAATATTTCCAAAGGCGCTCTACGCCTAAGAGTGTACTCACCACTAACCGATATGCGATCCTAAAGTAAACGTGCTATTCGGCTTACGTTACTCCTCACCGTGCGAAGTGCCGGCATAATTATCAGCGTGCTTAAGTATTTGACTTTTTCAGGTCTGTAGAGATAGGCAAACATTTCCATAGTCATCCGATCGCCGATCCATTTGCACAAAATGGAGAGAAAAACAAGGATAGATGCGCAAGAGATTGACATAATCGGCTAGGGCGCATCTTTTCCTCTTTTCGCGAGAAGTCGGCAGTACTTGAGGTATTTTTTGAGACAGTTGTGTCATACCATGGAGCACTAATCCTACCCTCTGAGGGACCGGTCACACGTCACTAATAACGATAATTATAACTATATGTACATGGAAGAAATAACTAATCGATGTATGTAGAAAAGACGTAAGGTATATCAAGAAATGGAGGCGCAATGGCTCAGATGTAGAGCATTGGTCTGGTAACAAGGAGGTCCCGGGTTCAAAACATATTCGAAGGGCCTTTACCCTTTGGAAATACATTAATCCTCATTACCAAGTCACTCGGAGGGATCCTAAAGCCGATGGTTCCTTTACATGTTTCCTTAAAGAAGTCAGGTAACACCAAACTATCAAACCAAAGAAACAAACAAAACATCTGAAATACCCATTTCATTCGCTATAAAACAATAAATTGTATTTATTCACATGGCCTTTTGAAGAAATGAATATTGTTTAATTGCCCCCAAACATGTGGGGCAAGGTCTGTAGCGCATTGGAAATGGAATAACAATGCGCCCTATCAAATACCTTCTGGATTAATTTGTATTTGTTTGGATCCGAAGAAAATTGATGATGATGGTCCATTAACAATATCAGTGAGCAACATCGATGTCAATAAGCTTTTCCTACAGAGACCGACAGGTATATTTATTGGTACCGTTATCGTTATTGGTGTTATTTGACCTGCTTGTATCGTATGCCTTCATTGTGAAAACAAATCCATTTCCTCTCTTAGAAAAACAATTAAGCGTTTCCTCTACAGAAAATATGAACAGAGGGCAAACGGCTCTCTACACATTAGGATAGCCATCATTATGTCTTTATCCTTGAGCATTTGCAATTTTATGTTTGTATTCCCACTGACTTATGACTTGGTGAAGACCGTTGAGTGCTAATGCACGAACGTCTCCAAAATAATCTTTGGGCTAAATGCAAGTCTAGATGAATTCAAACAAACATAGCCATGATATCTTAGACAAAACGAAATGTTGTTGGAAGCATAGAAAAGAATAAAGAATAAATATTTCGAAATCTAAAAATTGATTTTATCTCGATTTTCTTTCATAGAACTTGTGTCACTTTTTTGAGGCCATTTGTCATTCTTTCCTTGAAGTTTCACGAAACTACTTTATTCATCTCGAATATATTATTGTTAAGAGTCACCATAGTTGCAGTTTCCAAATACAATGAAATCTATGAAATATTAGTTATCATTTCGTCCACGTTTTATCGCAATGATATTTGGAATAAAATATGTTAAATGAGGAGAATGTACAAAATACATTATTATTTGAAACATTTAATTTGGCATTTCACTAATTGCCCACAACATGATTGCACAAACTACTGGAAACATATCTCTCCGGCAAATTCTCATTCACAGGAAGCTCCGCGCTGTGAAGGCTATTGCGATATGTCGGGGAAAGAATTTGCTTTAATTATCTGTAATCTCTAGTCCTCGGTCGAAAATTATGTAACATAAAAAAGGATGGCAACATTAATAATCATAAAATCGGCCAGCGTGGGTATGGACCCCTTTTCTCTGATTGATAGTGCTACACCCATGTGAAGTCATGTGATGAAGCAATTTTTCTGCGAAAGTGGTTTTCAATACCACGCTGAGAGCACTCTATTATGCACTCGAAGTCTGAATTTGTTACGTACAATATTCGCTTTTTCAGAAACAATGTATCATAGTAATTATGATATTCCCTGCTTGAATGCTTGAATGTCTCATTATGACAAACCGTACAAATGTGCTTTCAAAGAGCTCCCCGGAAGCTAGAATCTGCAAAACGTTTCAATAGTTATTCTTTAGAATATATTCGTCGAACTTGCGACGAAAAGATAACTTTTTTGAGGGTAGCAATAACTTTTGAAAGCTGTTTACAGATTTGTCTAAAAAATAGACTATGTATAGAAAATCGTCCCTGAGAGTTTTAAGAAAAGTTGAATTACGGTTTCATAGGAAAAAGATAATTGTAATGTAATTGTATTTGTAGTTCGCTAGGAATAAGTATAAATTAACATTAAAAAATAATTGTAAGAATAATTTCAAATGAATACAAGCTATCAAAACTGCAATTCTTTCTATTCATGAGGTGATTTTTCCAACCATACTTAATGAATCCGCCTATAACTTGTCATATTTTGTTATGATTTGGAGATTTCATAACATCCATTTAATCGTCATTTCGTTTTAACATTCTGTACAATTGAGGGAATGTGTAGGCATTCCTCTGTGAAAATGGTATTCACTTTGAGAAAAGGAGAGGGGGCATAACGTTGCACACCCCTCCTCAATTACACAAAAGATACCAGCCCTGTCAATCGAGGAATAACCTCTTGCAAAAAGTTCACTCTCCTATGGCGATCATTTCCAAATGTATGCCCTCACTTACGTTATGAAAATATACAATCCCGGGGGCGCCAAGTCTACAAGGAGTGTACGGGACCTGGCCAGTATCAACCGGCGTGTCTCTGCGGGCGGTATGAGACTGTCAATCGCTATCTGATCGTACGATATCTCAATGTGTATGTGAACTGCAATGTTTGTAACAAAATATCAGCTTTCTGAGAGAATCAAGGCATCATTTTAAAAAGAATAGTGACCCTGCAAACGAAATTAGGCTTTCGAGTGCTATTGCCTTCCCAAGGACCAAATGTGATTAAATGAATAATGACACAGTCAAAGGAAATGCCTCCAAATGTTAGTGTCTTTTCAAGGACCAAACTGCAATTGCAGAAACTCCGAGTGAGTAATCCAATTACACTTTCAAAACCAAATCGTTTTGCATACATGTGATTGCTAGATATTCAACTTGTCATTTTAATGATTCCAAATTTTAAAGATGATTGAAATACTATTGATACTGCCTCAAAATTGATTTAGTAAAAGTCATTGCCATCCTTTTATCGAGCTATGAAAGCTATGAATTCAATCATCATATTCTGATTTGAACAACACTAATATTGTTGAAATACCTTTCAACAACCATCGAGTGACGTACAATTATCATCCTAATTAAATGTCATGTTTCTCGTTCTAATAAGAAGGAAAAAAACATAACATTTTTCTGTGGAGCTTTTCTAATTAATTAACCGAAGCCTTTTATATACGCCAACATATTTAAGTGCCATGATTCCCTTGCCCTTAAGGATATCATTTCAGTCAATGTTATTCTCTACATCATTATTTCTAAATCATACATGTCATAATAGCTCATCTGAGTTTCGGTGTATCAACAGACAATGGGAAGGAAACCAAAATCTATTCTTCCTTCAAAAAAATACGACACTTGCCCTTGGTTTCGGTGCCTAATCAAGTAATTGGATTTTAGAATCTCACAATCCATAGTAAAAGTTTCCAAATCCCCGTCTGCATTCTTTAAATGAACATACAGCTCAAAGATAGACTGGAAGTGTCATGGCAGAGGCTCATAAATATCGATTAGTGGTTTTTGAGGCTCCATTGGTGTGGTTTCCTTAATCTTCATTTTGAAGTGCTCTCCGCTCGTGGGGAAGTTTCCCTTATTGATGTACCTTTTGGGGCTCGTTTCGAGTCTTGATTGCGGCGGATCCTTAGATATCTCAATAATGTAAGCTAGTCGTACTGTTTGGGAATTCTATTTGTTTGAGATAGAGCTGTTTAAAGCATTTTGAAGCTTCCAGGTTTCCTTCGAGCTTGTTCTTTTTAACCTTCATATGAAATCCTTATATCAGAACCTTGCTTATGGTAAAACACGAATGTGTTCTGCTTTAACAAACCCATCTTCTTAAGGCAGTAAAGGAAAGAGTAAGGAAACAATGCGTTTTCAAAAAGTGAAATAGCAATAGGGCCCCATGGAAGACCACTACTTGTTGGTGAATGGGCTACCCTGTCAAAAGATTAGATATAAATAAATAAATAAATAAATAAATAAATCAACATTTCTTTCGAATTTAAATATTTTCGTAAATCTGCTTTTGTTTAAAGCTCTTTTGTTCGTGTATTTTGAGTCATTGTCCTAACGTTAAATTAAACTTGTCTACTAAAAATATGAAAATCCTTTATAGCATCGGTGTATAATAATTTTAGTCAAGAAACCGAACTGCTTTTTTCCAAAAGCTCATTCTCTTCTTTTTTTTTGATCAATGCTTGAATAAGAAACCACTGTTTTTACAGGTGTGTAGATTTACTAGTTGTGAAATAGTAACTTTTTGTTTCCAAGCACATTTCATAGTTCATCTACTGAAGATATGAAACTACTATATCCAATCTTTGAGAGTATTAGTCATAAAAGAGTAATGCTTTTTCTCTAAGGCCTATTATAATGGATAATCTACGTAAATGTGACTTCACATTGTCAAGTCTGTAAATTTACCAGTTTAGAATTAGTAACTTTTATATTACAAGCACATTCCATAAAATATATACTGAAGATAGGAATATACTATGTCTCATATTTGAGTTTAGCAGCATAAAATAGTATTGCTTTCTCTTTAAGACTTATTCTAATGGATAACCTACATAAATACGAAACCGCTTCTTAACGTCTATGAACTTCCCAGTTTTAAAATAGTTACCTTTCGTTTGCAAGCACATTCAATAGCTCATCTACTGAAGACATGAAATTACTATATCGCATCGCATTAAATGTATCGGTCATGAAATAGTGATTTGATTTTTTTTTTTAAAGATAAGTTATTCTCGCTTATATACACCTGATATGACCCCGGTCTATGTCAGTTTCTTGTTTTGAAAACAATATTTTTTCGTTATGAACACGATCATACATATATCAATCGTGACATAGCTGTGATACTTTTAGTTAAGTCGATCTTCCCATTGAACTACTATATCATGTCGGTGTATTCGTTCGATAATTATTGTTAAAAAATATCCATCTGTTAATCTAATCATTATGGTTCATCTCCTGGAGATAATATTGTATTATGTAGTGGTTCTTGTGTTTAAATGCTCTTCTCTTCTTCCATCAAGTCAAGAAAATTTTCATAAAACAAATTTATTTTACCGAGCAGGTTTGTGCATTAATGACACTTTACCGAAGGTGGTATGCACACAAGATTTCTTTAAATATTTGTTTATTATTTAACTGTAGACAAAGGTGATTTTTTTTTCTTCTTCAAATACGACTGGCATTGAAAAAAATAATGATTGATTATCACATGAGATTAGACATCACAACTTGATTAATGCCAAATCCAAGGTCTTGTGGACCTAGGTAGCACTTTCAAGGAAGTTGAGTTGATGTAGTATAATACAATTCGTCTCATGGTAAAGTTTATCACGTATTAGATGAGTTGCGTGATCGAGCAACATTGTACAAATATCATACCATTCAGCACTTGACGAATTAAGCAGATGGAAGATGATTTTAAAAACGGCATTACAGCTATTGTTATTCAACTCAATTTGTATGACTGTTAAAATTTTATTCGTCATCTACAACACTATGAATTTCATGAGAATTCTATTTGCGTCAATACAAACATTCAAGACTATCTTTTAAAGCCTGGTTCTCTTATATTCCTCCTTGGTTCCCTCCCACGGTGATGCAAACCATCGGCCGTCAATCTTCCTGGTGTCTGCTATCGATTGGGATGAAAACTTCTTCCAAAATGGCAGCAAAGTGGCTAAAAAGCCACTATGTAACCCAAGACCCACAGGTGGCTCTTATCTCCGTCTATATTCTGTATCTGTCCTTAAAAAATAAGCTCTTTTCCAGAGGTTCCCTCAAGTGGTTTCATAACTTGATAATACCTCAAGTATATTGGGCTATCAGTACAATATATCTCCCTTAATCGGTTGTACCGTGACGTCATCAAGATCTGAAACGGGGAGCACTTAAAAACATATTTTCAGTGCACCCTGAACTTTCCCTAATCCGCTTGAGTATTCCTGTCGCCAAATGATTAAGAAGTGTCTTGAAAGCTAAATACTGGATATGTTTTCTTCCTCTCTTCCTTGTTGAAAACAAAAACATAGGAAAGCAAGGTGGTCTCGGAGGACACTATCCTTCTGATTAGCGGATTACCAAGGCGACGTCATACTTGTCAATATTTATTATTTAATAGTGAAACGGTGACCCAGCATTTGTCTGCTTGACGTTTGCTCCAGGATTAAAGATATAAGGTTAAGGTAAAACTTTGCCTTCAGGTTAGGTTCGGGGTTAGGTTTAGGGTTTGGGATAGGGCCATGGTTCGGGATAGGGATAGTGTAAGTGTAAGGTTTGGGCTTGGTTCATGATTGAAGTCGGTTATTGTAATAAAGTGACTGCAAATAATTATTGTCTCCAATTACCACTTACTTACCAATATAACCCTCCAACTCCATCTTGTTCATCTTCTCCTCATTCTCTCTTATTGCAGCCTATCCTCCCTCCCCCTCTCTCTCTTTCTCTCTCTCTCTCTGATGTTGCATATATACATTCGGTTTTATAAAGTTGTTTTGACTCATTATACCTATTAACTCCTATTTTCATCTTATTTTTATTTTCTCTTAATTTCCACCCTATCTCTCTCTCTCTCTGCATCTTCGCTTTATTTATGAACATAGTGTCCCATTCTTGCTTTACGAAGTTGCTCTGACTTATTCTATTATTCTTTAGCTCTCGTAATCTGTTCTCTTCGCATCTCTTAAAGATCACTGAGAGGGGTATCTCGTAATATCCTGCCCATGTTTTTCAACTCTTTTGAAACCCAGCCCTAACCAGGTGCATCCCCTGTAGAAATCCGCTTCTCCTACCGTCACAGTTAATATCGATGTCATGTGACGTAAATTAATCATGTTCCATTGACATGATCATATCACAAAGCATGACCAGCTCTACATTGCCTGTCGCCTACGTTTCTTACACGTTCTATTTTAAATTATAACATTTTACGGATATTGACCTTGAATTTTTGTGATGGAGAATTCACATCTGTAAGATTCATTTTGATATAACACCTCTCAATTCGCATCAAAGACGTGCTTAACTTCCTTTAAAAAAAAAATTTAAAAAAATCGCTCCCCCCTCTTTCTCTCTCTCTCTCCCCCTCTCCCTCTCGTACTCTTTATACAACACACACACGCACCCACCAACCCAATGTGCGCGTGTTGTCTGTCTAACTTTACATATATCTTCATCATCATTTCCGTTTTATCTCATAATGGTCTATCTTTCGGTGTACAACATGGCAACCTTCACCACCTATAATCTCTGGTCATCGTTGTAGCTTTTGCTCCCTCTGTGTGACCCCTGACCAAGGTGTTTATTTGAATCCGACTTGGATTCTTCTTGAAACCGAATTCTCATATTTCGTTTTGTTATCATTACAAACTCTAAAACTATTTTTTTTTTCCTAGTGAAAAAAAAATTATGCTTTGGATATATCAAGGTAACTGTACGCCCTAAAAAGCTTCGGCCCTTTGCAGGCATTGTTTCATTAAACGTTTTAAAATTTAAACTAATTCACGTAAGCTCATGGTATTGTTTCTTTTGATTGGCCGGGTCAAACACATATTTCAAGGCCGCCACTGAGATCGTATATTCTGATCAAAACTTATTCTTGGATATATGGGGCGATGCATTGAGCACTGTCTACTCCGAACTGATTTGGCTGTTATCATAGCTTTTAAGGTGAACTGACGACGAAAACCCTGATTAAAGAAGTATTCCAATGGGATCCTCATCAAAACCCATGTCAGTTAAACTTAGTTTGTGTGGCACAGAAGGAAGAAGCCAAATAGATGGCCAGAGATTAAGGGTGAAGGTTACCTATAGTTGGGAATAAAACATCATGAGATAAAAAGGAGATGTAAGGAAAAGGGGAAAATATGTGCAGTGAAGCATAGAGTACAGTGCACGTAAATGGGGAGCGGGTGAGTGTACGCTTTTGGAGAGAAGAAGAGGGTGAAAATGCGAAATTTGTGAGAATGCATGGACTATTAAGAGAACCTTTAAAAACGATTTAATCACGAAGGGAAATAGAGGGAATCCGTGCCTGTGAGTGTGTGTGTGTGTGTGTGTGTGTGTGTTGGATGTGTGTCTTTGTGTGTGTGAAATAGAGAGTTAGACAGACAGCCAGACAGAAAATAAAGATTACAAGAGCAAATGGACCATGTGTGAAAATGGTTGTGGAACATACACATGGAGTGGTATGTGTGTGTGTGTGTGTGTGTGTTTGCCAAGAGAGAGATAGAGAGAGAGAGAGAGAGAGAGAGAGGAGAGAGGGGGACAAAGCTTTTAAAAGCGAGTTGAACAAGTGAACCGCAAAAAAAAAAAAAAAATGGTCCAAGCACAAAGAAAACCTACGAGTCATAGCGTCTCCTTTTCACTTTAGAGAACAATTTCAGTATTCTGTTACTGGAAGAATCGAGTTTTTGTGTAAAACGAGACGCGCCGATTGTGATTCATGATATAAAGTTGCGCTAAGTGGTTGCATTAGCTCTACCTATAAGAGGCTAGATACCTCTCCTGGTCACAAATCATCCATGGTCGCGGATATTAAATTATAGGAAGAAGACCATGGTATTGAAAAAAAGAGAGTTTACTCGGAATTTAAAACGCACAAAGTTTATACGAAATAATGAAAGCCAATTAGCAAAGTAGCCCATGTACTAAGGGTCATGTTTCTCCTTTTAGAGATCAATTATATTCGTGCTAAATCAGCGAAACAGGTGGTCTTGTAAGGTCTTCGAGTCAAATCTGTCGGATGTTGGTCTAGGATCAACCTCAATATTTAACCGAACAAAATTGTTTGAGTTACGAATATTCTGGTAAGGATGTAACTGATATCAAAGTATTCTATTCATTTATTTATTTGTTTGGAGGGGGATTTTACCTTTGTCAATTACAAGTAACAGAGAGATGCTTCTTTCAAACAATTGCCAAATATTTGTTGGGCTATTTTTAAAAAATTTATTTACTTATTTATTTAGTTATTTTTTAAAATTATTATTATTATTATTATTTTTTTTTTTAATTATTATTATTTTTATTTTTTTTTGGGGGGGAGGGGTATGGTAAGTGTTTCAAAGTTTAGGCGCTTATCAAGATGGACTAGCTGATATTCACATTGATGTATTCTTGCTTCTGGCGAAGATCCTACATTGAACCAAGTAACAAATATTTTGAAACGAAAAGAAAAGAAACCATCAAAGCTAAGTTTAGACAAATAGAGACAAGTCAGTGTTAGACATAGGACTTTTCTTAAGATACTCATGAATAGGATTAAGTGATGTTTTAAATTCCTAATCTACCTCGTCAAAACATATCCATCCCCCCCCCCCCACCTTTATAATTAAGATTGATGTTTGTGGTTTGACGTATAAGGTATATATCAGGAAGTACATAGTGAATGCAATTATCAACAACGTACACTCATGTAATGGCGGCGGTTTAATGAAGCAACGGAAGGCGATAGAGGTAGATGGATTGCAATTGCATGGTGGCATCAAAATTGCCACTCCAGAACTGCAGAATAATTTTGCTTAAAGATAAAGATGATAATGTAGAGTTATAGCCATGGAATTACATAGTGAAAGAACTATCTGGAAACGATTCGGAAAGGTTGTATATGCAGAACTACATTAGAGTTATAGTATACTAACGGCGTTTTGACACCTCCTAAATTGCACAGGCAGCGTACACAGAAATTGGTATTTGGGACTGAATACATATTTGGTATATGTTTGGATTAAACAATCACAAATTTGTCGTCAAATTTCGAATATGAGTGCATTTGGAGAGCTATCATTTACAGGGTCATTTTCATCTATCACAATTTCCCGACTGACACTCAAATGAAAAGAGAATTAAGGCTCGTAAATTATTGTTCACCTCTACCGTTTGTCTAACAAAACTAAGCCTTCTCTTTAATGGACAGCATTAATAAGACTTCTTCACGAAGACAGGACGCTGATGAACGAATGATGGATGCACTGTCATTCCCTCCGAAGTAATCTTTCAGTGATCGGATATAAGCTTGTCATGTGTGGTTAGAAGAGAATGTAAAGTCTGGACATGTACAATGATACACCCATTGGAGCAAATAGGATAGTAGAGTCTGTAAGTTGTGTGAACGTGTGATATTAAATCACGCACTTCTCTTCCAGTTGTGTATTTTGATTTAAATAGAAAGTTCATTACCTATTGGTCAACGCACCAAGTCAAAATATTTTGAAGGACAGCTTGAAATGCAGATACCTCAAATAATGCAACCAATTCTATAATGTGCAATTCTGTAAGCTATGTAAACATGTGATATTAAATCACGCACTTCTCTTCAAGTTGTGTCCACACTGGTCGGTCTTTACTTACATACTTGATTAGAAAGTTCATTACCTATTGGTCCACACACCAAGTCAAAATATTTTAAAGGACAGCTTGAAATGCCGATACCTCAAATGATGCAACCAATTCTATAATGTGCAGTTCTGTAAGCTATGTAAACGTGTGATATTAAATCACGCAATTATTTCCGAGTTGTGTCCACACTGGTCTTTACTTACATATTTGATGAGAATCAATTACCTCCTGGTCTACGCACCAAGGCAAACTATTTTGATGGACAGCATTATATGCCAGTACCTAAAACATGATTCATCCAAATCTTTCCCATGCATTTTATGTGAACGTGTGATATTAAATAACGTGCTTCTCTTTAAGTTGTGCCCACGTTAGTTTTACGAACATATTTGATAAGGGTATCCATAACTGACTGGTCCATGAACCAAATCACGCTATTTTGTTGGCCAGAATAAAATACCAATACCTTACATGATTCAACGGAATCTATAACATGCATTTATGGTGATTCAAAAAGCAACCTAGAGAGTTGCACGCGAGTTTCATTGCAAAAGGTATCGATAAAACGCGGTTTTAGTGTTATTTCTTAAAATTAAAGTTCAACTCCTATTATCTAGGTTGCTGTCTGGGTTGTTCCGAAACCAAACAAATCCTAATTGAAGAACAAACACGTGGTATTTCTTCCTGGAACATTGAAATCTGTATCTTAAATTGAAGACTTAAATTGCGTAAATAGACGTGGGTTTAACTATTACAGAGTTAAGACAACAGCGCTACAAATCTGTAAATGGACACATATCACAATTATAATCTTTCATATAGATTCTAAACCCTTTTGGACACGTTGAAAGACTCAAACATAAAGAAAGATTTTGCAGATTTACTATCTGGTAATACTATCTTCCCTCCTATAGTTACAATTCTGCTATATTTTGAAATTCTCACGAGAGGCTACAAATTGAATAAGTAGTCTCTGAGGAAGACAATTTGCATCTACGAATCAAATAAACAAACCTAAAATCGAATGTTGTTTTACCGACAAGGATTCGATTGCATTGACAGGAAGAGCAAGAAAAAAGTACCTACTACAATCACAACAAAATTTCAATTATTCATGCACCAGGCGGTTTGTAGGTTAAAACAGACTTTCGGAGGTCAGTCCACGAGTATGTATTGCCGCATTGTGACGCAGTTTGCAGCAGAGTTTGCACGTTGCACACAAGGCGTAATTATATTGACGGAACACTGCGTCAGTAATTGGCGAGGCTTATTGACGCACCCTGTAGGAGAGTTTTCATATAAAAATCGTTAGTTTATTTATGTTGCGTTGCTTATACTGACTCGTACACCGATTTCGTTTATAAGTTTGTGTAGGGTAGTTAATGACGCAATCAACTTGACGCCCCACTGGCATCGCGCATTAAAGTTTAGGCCCATTAGCAAACGTTAGTTTATAACTTGGTTTTCAGTTCGGAAAATCAAAAACGTAAGAAGACATTATGCTGTCGTTTTTTTTTTTCAGGAATCAAACAGCTCAATAGATACTGACATTCTTGTTGTAGAGATACTTGTCGGAATATTCCTCATCTTTATTTTAAAAAAACAACATAACAAATAATCCTAGCATAATATAGTCCTCACAAAGCTGACTTACTGGCTGTCAACTATTTCAATGTGCAGAATACGAAATACCTGTCCTGCAAAAAGTGCTGCATAGTCATATAACATGTAATTCAAAGTCAAAATGATTTAGCAGTTCACAAACACTTGGGTAAGGTTTCTTCATTTATCGAGCTTCCCTTCAAATTTTCCTTTCAATTTATCCCCTAACGTGCAAGCGAGAGTGAAACAGTTCTCCATCTATTTGATAACCTTTTTTCATGGATGAAACTCAAGGACACATATCGTCCAGGGCGCAAAAATTTGAATTTCTATCTCGACGTGATTAAATAACCCAAAGACGCTGACTTTCAACACAGGAATTCTGGCGATTGGAGTTTCCTACGTTTGGGAATTCTTCCACTCTCCCCTGAAAATACTTAATTAAAGTTTAAGGTAGCTCTTGAAAGACTTGTATCGAACCCTCATGATGTCCAATTAGATGCATCGGAATATAGGCATGGTGAAGATAACCTTTCGAATAATAGTCCAGGCGCGAGGAAGACGAAAAAAAAAAAGAAAGATCGAAAACCCTGGAAATGGTCAGTGTTGACTTTACCTGAGATTGTTTGGCGAGATTAAGCACGATATGCGATAAGGTACGCTCCGCAAATGGGCTTCCGAACTCCTGGGAAACGTTGTCTGCTATGTCACAGGACATGCGTTACAAGTATCCCGAAAGATAAGGGATTGTTTGGCACGATATGTTGTGAAACACAAACGTATCACCATAACAGGCGGTGGATAGTCGTTTTTAAACCTATAAAAGAAGTGACAAAAAGCGAGAATGATTTTTTGTTGTTAATCGTATCTATTAACAAGGTTTAAGGTCCCATCCCATGTGTTATACATACACTCACGGAACAAAACGAAGAGCTTTTTATGAAGGAACGTCGAAGTATTGTATTGATTTTACGTACCGGTTTTCTGAGGTTATAGATTACTCAGGGTACAACTTTGTGGTGCATCTACATATTGATAAAGATAATGAATCTAATTAATGAGACAATGAAAATGGTCAAATAATCAGGTCCTTATTAGTGCTGATAAATGTTGTTTTGTGAATATTTGATTTTGAAACAATTGGCGTTCAATGGCAACGATTTCATTATAGCTACTAATAATATGGAAATAATAATAATAAGAAAAACAAAATCTTCCAATAACCTTTCAGTTGTGCCAAAAAGGCAGTATATTTCCAATGACTTCAACTTTGGCTAGTCCTCCTCGTGTTATAACTGTTTTTACAATTTANCAGGAATTGGTTAATCTTTAGGATGGCGGGGTGGAGTAGATTTGATTTGATTTGATTTATTGGTTTCTGCATCTTTTTTTTTTTCATCATACATTTTTATGAAAATAATATAATCATGTGGAGTACCGCAAGGTTCTGTAGTGGGACCTCTCCTGTTCTTGTTGTATGAGTTTTAGTGAGTGTGTTTGAAATATATTTGAAACTGTTATGTAACAGCATAATTGTTTTATAATATGTTTTTATTTTATTCAATTGTATGTAATGGGCACCATTTACAAGATTTGCTTCTCAGAGGTCCATAACCGGTCGTTTATATATTTGAAATATATTAGTACCAGTGTAATTGTAAATTGTTTTTATTGACTGGTTGAACAAATTGAATTCGCATCACGTAATAAGGGTTTCACATGCTTACATTTCTGAATGTCGTTTAGAGTGGCATTTCAGAATGTGATTTTCAATGCCCCTGCCAATTTAGAAGTATTCAGAGAACAATTACCCATTCAATTCAGAATGAACTTTTTGCTGACATGGCAAAACTCTTCTTTCCCCCAACAATTACAGACTTTTTCTCCACCTCGCCTCCGCGTGAAGGAATTCATCTCACACTCAATCCGTTGATACATTATTAGCTTAGACAGTACCTTGACATTGCGACATATTCTTTGAAGAGTGTGCTTCGGCTTTATTTCATTCTTGAGTGTACATTTGCTTTGGAAAATGATCGGGCTGCATACAATAGAGAACCTTGGACACTGAGAGAGAGAGAGAGAGAGAGAGAGAGGGAGAGAGCGTGAGAGAGAGATAACGAGATAGAGAGTGAATAGAAGACTTCACAGTTTGGATTTGTTTGACTGTTTAAACTTTAAAGGCAATCGGCTACGTTTGCCTACGTTTGCGTCAGATTCTTAGCAATCCAAACTGTATTCATCTTCCTAGTATTCATGGAAAGTTTTGTGAATATACTCATCTCTCCGTTGAATGTGCATATTTGGTAATATTTCATGGTCTTATTATGGCATTGTAAGACAAATTTTGGAGTAGTGTACAGATTTAAGTGATAATACCTAACATGATTTTTTTTTGTGTGTGTGTCGTATGACTGCATGGGGAGATGCAAGGATAAGGGTCAGATAATGCTTACAGATATGAATCCCATTGCTTTTCTCTTTCACATTTACCGATGCTAGTAGTTTTCTGATTTTAAATAGTTTAAACAGCATAGAGGAAGTTGGCTTTTCTGTATGTGATGACAAAGTCAAGCCCATGCCTTTAAATGAAAGCTAATACATACTGTGGAAACCCACGTCTGTAACAAGCACGGAAAGCCTGATGGGGCATCACCTAACAATGTGTAGGGCACAGAGGGAAATATTGGCACTACAGACGTCAGTAATCGATTTGGGAATCAAATACTGTTCAAACATTGAGGGTTTGCATTGGGAGTCTGCAGATTTACTTAGATGTATCTAAACCTGACTAGAATATGAATCAAATATTTTACATAAGTGATTTTTTTTCCTACAACTTTTATATTGAGGAGATATATTTTTTTAGAGGTGAATCAAGGATGATCTGACGAAAGTATTTGACAAACAAGCAATAGAAAATACAACAACAACAGTCTACAAATAGACCAACTAACAAAAGCAAAGTGTCATCCAATTCATGGATGTTCTTACTTAACATTAACTTGTCTTAATCTGTTTAAAATGAAGAACCATGTGGAAACTTTAAAATATATATATATCATTAAGGTAGATTCTTACAACTAGCAAGAATGAATTTATTGATGTGCTGGACCTTCCCATAATTCTACATTACCTTTAAGGTATAATGGAAAAAGGGAAAACACCCAAAGATTCTCAGTTTATTCAATTTCCAATCACAATATTTTCGGTACCAAAACAGGATGCATCAACATCTGAGTATGTAACCGAATGTATTTCCGCATCAGTGGTCGTTTTTTTTTTTTTTTTTTTTTCCTCTCTATTTTTTCTGCTCATCCTACCCTATTTAATACGTGGTAGCACGAATGCTGGATATCTTATCTAAGTTTCTTAACCATAAATATGGAATAAATATTCAGCGTGATCGGATGTTTGTTTGTGTGTGTGTGAGAGAGAGAGAGAGAGGTAGAGAGGGGTAGATATAAAGAGACAGAGAGGGTGGGGACAGAGAGAAAGAAAGAGATTGGGTTCGGAATTGGCAATGATATTATTTTATGTGCGTCTGGGTACCGACCCTAAACGTCACCATCCAAAATACATAACCCAGTTTCGAACCGAGATTTGTAGTCGAACACAGACAACTGGCCGTACCACTAGACCAGCTCACGTCTTCAGATTATATATTTCAGATTATAGGTATGATTTTAGCCAGGCTTATAACATGTTTTTGATGCGTAAAACACTATTACGTATTTCAATAATATTATGAGATATTGGAAGTTTAAAATTGATGAGCTATTGCATGGAGACGAAATGAAAACTGTAATCATGGTGATATACTGAATATAAATGTCTTTTTTTTTATATCAATGTTTACTTTATGAATTGAATTTTGTGGATTCTCACCCTCATTATTGTCTTTCTCTGTCTCTCCACTCTCGTGCAATCCTATTTCTCTCTTTTTATTTCTCGATTATTTTGTTGCATTGAAAACAAAAGTAATTTCGTTTTTTATTCCTCCAAATAAAAACAAACAACGACAAGATACAGCTGAATAAAATAAACAAACGTTTTCAATATCAATTGCTTATACTCCTTAACCCACTGTCACCCACACACTGTTTGTCTACACATACTCTATCTTACTTTCCCTCTCTCTGCCAATCTCGAATACATTTCCTTATGAATCAAATGTATCTTCTCCAAGGTACCCTTATGGCAATGCAATCTCCCTCTCTCTCTCTCTTTCCCCTCCTACTCTCTGCGTTATTTAATCATTTGTAACAAATAATTTCAATTACAGATTCTTTGTCGAATTTCGAAACTGTTCAAACACTCTCTAATGCAATTAAACGGCCCTGACATTTCCAGCCGCCATTGAAAATCCATAATTTGAATGGGGTCTCGAAGAATATCAACGCTACAGAAAGGAGTAGTCAGTCAGACCATTAAGTCCATCTTTTGTTCAAGATTATTTAATGCAATGAAAACATACAACAAAACGATCATTCCTGTAGCGTAGCAGAGTATTGCGAATATTTGATTCTGGGTGAGTGGAGAATAAAATCAGAGAACAGTAAAACTGGAGTCGATTGAACATGTTGGGCAACCGTTCCAGATTGCTTTGTAAAGCTAGATATCACTTAAATTGAGTGGGAGGACACTTTTATCGCCTTCGTTAACAAGATATTAAGTTGTAAAATGCTACTTGTCAAATACAGGTTTAGAGGGTTTTATGTATCATTAAACATAAACCTGACAAAAATCATGTTACGAGACCCTCGAAAAAATTCTGTCGACTTAGATTGATTCAATGAAAAGGTTAATATCTGTTAATAATGCTTAAAAAGCAGAATGAGATTATAGCGGTCTAAACGGCGTGCATGGTAGTTTATCATTTACATAAACTATGTACGTTTTGTTAATGTGACCTTGTAAGGGGGAGGGAAATGTAAAAGCATCCTGAAGAATAATAACAGCAAAGTTTGGTTCTTACACCCGATGTTTCACTTTCCGGTGTAAAAGCATCCTGAAGAATACACCCGATGTTTCACTTTCCGGTATGTGAAATCATCACAATGATTGTGATTAAATACAGACATAGTAGCTGTAGCGATGCAGAAATAGTTGCATGGGAAGTCGTAGTCGTCCTGGTCGTTATCGTGGTCGTCATCGTTAGTTGTCTTTGTAGTAGTAGGTAGTTTCTGTTGTTATTGATAAAGTAGTATTAAAGTTGATGTAGTTTAGCATGGTGAAATTACTATTGAAATGATCAGCTTGAACATTTACAGAGAGAGAAAGATAGAGGGTAAAATAGAGAGAGAGAGAGAGAGAGAGAGAGGGAGAAGAAAGATAGGGGGGGGGTAGAAAAGACCGGATCGACTAAAGGAGACAAGAATAAATTAAATTAATATCGCAAATTGTGACGTATTATTTTTCTTCGAAAATCGCCTTTATTTATCACCATCTGTATCGCCAAGGGAATAGTACGATACTATTTCACTCCTACACAAGATACAAATGTATTATAAGACGATTAGTTTTAACTATCGGCATTTTACCGACGGTAAGCTGATTACCCCCACTCACGATGCACCCAGGCTATTGACAAGAAAAAAAAAGTTTCACTATGAGATGGTGATGAAATTCAATCGACTTGTTCGAAAAGTATAACAATTATAAAAAAATGATTCCATACATTTGTTGTTATACCATTCATGAGGTGTAGTTATAATCCGGTATTTTGAAAAGAGCTTTGTTTCGTCTAAAATATGGTTATCGACGTTTTGGCACTAAACACTAAGAAAGGTTGAAGTCCAGGCTAGAGGTTAAGGGAGTTGGTTTGTCTAGGTTTTTCTATGATTTCAACTTGCGCGAGAAATTGACTGACGCGTATAGTCAGTATATCATAATGTGTGAGATTGTATTGTCACGTTTTCATAGTGCTGAAATATATTGTTATGCCTTGTGGACAGTGCAAAGGAATTCAATCAAGAACAGAACCAACAAGGAATCATCTAGTCACGTCTTGAGAGATTACGCGGTGACAGAATGTACCTTCGACAGGCTGTCCCAGTATGTAATACATTCTATTTGAAATAAGAGTTAATAGACAAGATATTAAATGTACTGCATCATACATGGTGATGCCCGAAAAACCATCACATGTCCTAAAACTAGAACCTTGTATTGATCGTGGTAGATAACGCTATCAATATATTGGTCACCTATGCACATATCAATAATCTGATCATTGGCCCATTCCCCAGATAACAGATCAATAACAAAGATGCACGAAGCATCCCAGATTCCTCAAAACAAATCTCCGACCCTCAATTTGGGGAGAAAAGGAGAAAAGACGGCTCCTTATTTGTTTTTCTGAGAAGCAAATAGCTTCAAGAGAAGGAATAACACTTGATGTAGGCTATTGCTAATTTGCCTTTCTCCCGAGGTTTGGCTTCCACACGCTGGATGTTGTGCGTGGATGAGGAGCTAGTCGACTTGCTTTTATCTTCGTGGCTCGACCTTGTTTGTTTGACGAGGCGAAGACACTGAGCTGGCTTGACAAAGAAAACAAGCAGCCATCTTTAGAGAAGTTTTATGGTTCGTGCTTATTTATCTCATCAAATACTTATTTTCTTTCGTTCTGACATCGTCTATCTCTCAAGACGCACCCTTGTGTTAGGCGTATATGTATTACCGATGCTTTGGAAATAATACACTATCACTATTTTCTTTTTATATTATCGTTAATAAACGTAGTCGTAATATTCACATTTTACTTCTATCTTTTCATTTTGTTATGAAATGTCTTTACACTCCTACTCATTCTTATGTATGCCTAAAAGCTCGTGTATCAATCTAGAAAATAGCGGTTAAGAGCTCAAGGAGATTTCAAGAAAGAAACGTATTAAACGGCACTTTAATAAACGCTCTATATTTGTGTGTAACCAGCTCCGCCCCCTCTGATTCTAGCCCCTCTTATCATTTGCAACATTTAACCTTCATCTTGTAAAAACGTGTTTGTATAATTATGAAGCCGAGGGATGAAAACGCCCTACTTTCCTCCATATGAATTATTGACAGGTTTGTTTGTTATCTTATATGATTCTTATACAAATTATATAAACCTGTTTTAAAACGATTCATGCGGTAGAGGTACTCTTTCGTTCTACTTCTCTGGAGGTGTAGTGGTATATTCGATAAATCCTCAGACTGTCAATTATAAGGTACGAGGTTCGAATCCGTTTCAAAGCACTAGTGTCCTTTGGCAAAACATTTATCTAAAATTGCCACCCTCCATCCACCTATTATTATGTAACCAATAGTACTTAGTTTCTTGAGAGGCTACATTGCTGCATTGGCAGTTATGCAAGAATACTTTTCCTTCACACAAATAAATGTAAGCCTTCAGGTCTACTTGTCTTCTCCTCAATTCAATTCAGTTTATTCAATTCCAATAAAATGTACAAAACAGAATACATTCATGACAGAATTTGAGTATAAATCGACCAAGAGTACAAAATAAGGTAAAATGACAAAACAATAAAGCGATACATCAACAAAGAACATAAGATATAGGGCATTATTGTAATTGGTTGGCCATACAAAAAAAACACTAAAAAAACATGACGATTTATCGAGACGACAACCCTTGATGAAGGTAAAATAAGTTTTATCGAATATTCAATATAAAATAGAAATTTATAAAGGAATAACAAAATTACGATAATGTGACATATTTCATTAAAAAACATATATTACTGTAGAAACCCACCACAGGACGATACAAGACAGTATAGCAATTCAAAATGTCAAACACTTGTGATTAAGTTCCATTCACCCCGCTTTCCTTCTGGAAAAACGAAATCATATCAAATCACTTAATTGAACCAAAATTGACAGTATTTATATCATAATATAAAGATGAGAACTGGAAATTAACAAGTTACAGGTTATATGTATTGCCATACCTCTCCCTTCTTATGAAGACAAACTAACTTGATCAATATCAATTTGTCATCACCGTGACCATCACCATCACTCCTAACGAAAAAAATATTGATTAGTAATCTCCTGAGAATATATGCACGTAAGCAGTTGGAAATCGGAAGACAATACCACACTGACGTAAGAATACATGGTTATAGCAATTAAGTACAATTAATTTGTATTTTATATCTCCATCTATCTTATAACGAATCCCTTGCCAGTGGTAATTTGCGTATGATAACAAAATTAAGCTTAGAGATATTGATTCAGCAAGGCTTTTATCTTAATTGATAAAGATAGAATCATAATAAGATTATTTAGTAACATCTTAATATGCTTCAATCCAATTAATAAAGTGGGCTTGTTTAATAGGTTCAAGCACAAAGTTACTTATGTTTTGAGTTTGAGGGTTACGTTAAGATTTGGGTTATATTATAATAGTGTATACAACAAGAACAATACAAGGCAAAATACAGGGAAATCAATTCATTTGTATGACTCAATATCCAGGACAAACAACAGCGAAGGCTACCTATTGTCAAGTATGCACCAATAAATAAATGACTTCCGATTGAGTACAACCGTTATCATTTTTATATACATGCAGTAATTGATATATTTTGATTGGAACTTTATAACTTAAACTTGGCTATGATTTTTTGTTTCTTCAAACGATTTCCCTGGAATCTAGTTCTTAGAATTCTTTACATAGGCCAACATTTTGAGTAGTCTCCTAGTATACTGAACTAAATATCGTCGGATGCACCGTTCCGATGAATTCTACATCTTTATCTCTGAGACTTGATGCCGTTGTCGAAATACCTTTGCATGACGGAAGATGTTAGTTTCCCGATAACTGTATGGACCATTAAATGTTTGTGTTGGACAAAATATGTAATCATTTGCCTACTGCAAACCCCTACTTCTAGAATTTAATACTTGATAATTGCTGCGTCACATGCATAGGTTTGACAGTGCAACTACAATGAATTTAACATCTAAAGCGTGGATGCGTGCCGTGCGTCAACGCAATAGCCCGACTATTTAATTAGTCGTCACATGATCTTACTTCTACCAATAGGGTATGTGTTGATGAGTTCGCTATTCTAGGCATTCACACAATTGATAATAAACAAACAATGATCGTAACCGCTCGCAAAGGCAAAGGGAGCCGATCTGCTCCTGCGGGGCTAACCCCTTTTAAGACCCAGGGCGAGAAACACACTGATTTTTTTCAGTAATGTTTTATCATATTCCTTCGTTATTACCAACAGCTGTTTGATTTGATAACCAAACGAAATAATGAAATCATTCGCAAAATGAAAGTGTTCCTCTTGGCCATGGAAATTATGTTCAGGTTCTTTCGTCTATCTTTAGGACGAACAGCTCTGTCAATCTAACCGTCTCTTTCTTATTATATATCTTCCAGCCAACTCGTTTTCCTGTTTTCCTTTTTATTTCTCTCTCTCGTCTCTTCTTCTTCTTCTGTTTCGTGTCTCTCTCTAGATCTCTCTCATTCTCTCTCCCAATCTCTCTCTCTCTCTCTCTCTCTCTCGCTTTCCTTCTTTTTATTCTACTCTCTCTCTCTCTCTCTCTCTCTCTCTCTTTCTCTGTATCTATATGTCTCTCACTCTCTTTCTCCATCTCTCTCGTCCTCGATGTATCAATGGTACTCCCTTGAAATCGGTCAAAGTAACCTGAGGTGGTCATGAATGACTCCGCACCCGTTGCACAGGATTGCCCCAGGCCCGGGACGTCCTCTCTTTGCAACCAACTGTGTTTCTTATTAAGAACGCATAGGAGTGAACCAAACCATGGTAGCCCCTACCATGGTATTATTTGGCAACATGCTTTCATTGAACGGGGGAAGGGACTAATACTTTGTGCAGTTTTTGGTTTTTAAAAATCGGTCTCATTTTTTTTATTTATTTATAGTATAGATGGAAAACACGAAATGGATACCTAGCAGATTTCCAAATAATGACAATTAAAACAAAGCAAGTCAAAATTGCATCGGGTACGACCAAATAATTTTCTTCTCAGACTCACGATGTTTTCGAACCTGGATGGACAATGAAATATAATAATAATATCAAGTAAAACAAACGTGACAAAACGTTGCAAAATGTCCTAGGATAGGGCCTTTTATTGTTCTAGACACAATAATGTTTTCCAACCAGGATATATATTGTTTTCCGGATGAACACACACATCGTCGGTAATATTGAGTGATCTTGTAACATAGCCCTCGTATATAAACAGTATCATATAGTGTTGAAACAAAACTAATTTCCTTTCTTCTAATTTATTTCCCTAACAACCACTTACGCCTTGAGCACCACGCATGGTGAATATGCGCGCTATATAAATATCCATTATTATTATTATTATTGTTATTATTATTATCACTAAGAGAGAAGAAATCTCCTTGATAATCACTTTCTTCAAAAACAACATGATGATCCTACTCAATGTGTCCTTCACTTATAATTATATATTCAACCACGTAATCCAAAGATGATAATGCTTCGAAAAGGAAAGTGTTGACGAGTGGAATCAAATACCCTCAATGTTACAATAATTTTATATTGAACTACTTAAACATAGGAAATGAAAGTTTACTACAGAACCGCATATTCCCCGCAGCTATCATTAACCATCTTACTATTTTTTGTTTGATTTTATTTCCGCATTTTCAACATAATAGCAAATAGGATACAAACTTGTTACTTATATATTGTTAAGAAAAGACAAATTACATGTATAATCATATATTACTATAGATCGAATACATAAATATACCTTTCAAAAGCACATACGTGACAAAACATTTAAATTAAAATGATAAAAATCAACAACTTTAAGTTCCGATACACATTCATTTTGTGAAGATTTAACTAAACGAAATGATTTCAAAATACGTTTCATGCCCCGATTCACCTTGAACCGATCTTAACAATTATAATCTTCTCTGTACATCAAAATGTTCCATTAATAAATTAGTATATAAAAGCAATATAGCGGTTAATATTGTTAAGAATTTTCACAATCTATGACGAAACCCACAATTTTTCACGCATAGTATTTAGTCGATAGCATTATCGTATTGCAAATTCTTTGTTACATTAGTTATTTTCACCGAATAATAAATGTTCGTCTTTACCTGGATGTGTGTTGTGATTACATAAGGTGTTTGACTATTAGTCAAGAAACTGTTTATCTTTGGTACTAAGATATAATCCATACGAATTATAATGAAGGCTGATTTTATAAATCGTAAAAACCCTTGAAAAATGCACTTGGTTGATATATTTCAAGGTCTGTTTGATAGATCGCCGCACACGACAAAAAAGGAGAGAGATATACGCGTATATATATATATATATATATATAAATACAACCTTGTATAACCTCCTCTGAGAACTGGATAAACAATTTATTTTCTGAATCTTCGCCTACTGCATATTGTTTGGTTTGTTGCTTTTCCATATTGATTATTCTGCAGGATATTGGTTTGAGCTATAACGTGTAAAACATGAAAGTCAATGTATTAAAGGAAACATACATGAGGAAAACACTCCATTAAAAAATTTGCTCATCAAATTCACACTCTGCCTAGCACCTTTGCACACAGCACAAAATGATGTCAATTATTTTGTTAAACCCGCACTATGAACATGACAGACAGAGAAAGC
>BEXV01001251.1:87263-99922 GCA_003118195.1 Hemicentrotus pulcherrimus
CCCCCCCCCCCCCCCCCCCCCAACAAAAAAATGTTCAATCAGATTACGTATTCCCAAAACAGATACCAAATATATACCTTCAAATGTAATATTTAGGAGCCTATTGTGGTAAAAGAACCTATAAACACAATAGAATAACGCCATTCCAGGACAGTTCCATTAACATGATTAAGTAAAATACAGAATTTAATAACATTCAAATATATTCATGGTTTTCCTCGATTTATTCACTTTACAGTCTTTACAGAACAAACTACATTTTAATCAAAGACTGACTTCTTTCTTGGAAATCCACTAATGGCGGATGATCTTTGATTGTTTGACTTTAATTTCAGGGATCATTTTGGATGTGAGTAGTACATATTTAGATTGGTTAACCAGATCTTGCGTTTTAGCTATCCCAAATCATACAATAGAGGTTTATGTCATTACCATGAAATAACTTTGTGGCCACCCTGTAGTCTCCCTGTGTCACAAACTGTGAATGCATATAGATCCAGATTTGGTCATACTTTCACCATGCTATTACACATTGTGAAAGTGCGTTTTGTTTACCTCATGTCGCAAGTACCTGCAGACATTTATTCGGAGTTCCTTAGATGTTCTTTGTGACTGGACGGAAAGGAAACTCGACTCTCTTCCCAAACAAGACTATAAACACACTCCACTCTACATCACTATCGATTCCCCCTACATCCGATATACCGGAACGTGTGTATCGGCTAACATGTGATCGCTAAAGATAAGGTGATCGGAAAGGCCCGGAGTTTTTTAGCGTGTGATGGTAGCTGTGGGGACTCCGGAAACGATAACTAGGTATTACATTCAACACCATTCAGGCAGGTAGCAAAATAGGTCGATCGCTTACTTTACATTTAGGTTTACAAACAAGCAGGAGCAACTCCTACGTAAACACACTCGTTTGATGATTGAGAGGGGTCTTTGTCATAGATAAATCATTCAGCTTTTCAAAAACTGCTTAAAATAACGTTAGGACCTGTTCACTGTTGCTCACAGATTTCATTATAATCTATGTGAGTATAATGTACCGGCTTTTATGACAAGACATGTCTGCGTTTATACGTGTTGAAGATGTAGGAGCTGTACATAGTGATCAAAACATCACCAAATACCAGCAAACATCCGCAATGCATCCACAATGCATTTTCCTATTGTCCCCTCATTCTTAGAGTTAAAAACAAAAAGGTACACGCTGATTAAGTAATTCTTAATAAAATGAGTTGTGGCTTGGCCAAGGATTTATCTCAGAAAGTATTTATCAAATTTTATAAGGAGCAATGAGGTTTCTGGAGCGAATATGCCATGACCGATTTCCTTCTCTTTTACCTTTACTATGAAACTGGGGGGTAAACATCAACAATTAGTTTCAACTAAAGTAAACGTATATACCGGTGTATATATATATATGAGAGTGTGACCGGGTGTCGCTATTCTTCCCTCCCGCTCTTCCACCCATTCAGTCAGAAACGTTAACATATTTGTATGAACTGTTTAAACAAAACGATCGGATGAAGAATTGATTCTATTTGCATTAGGCAGCCTATAATGATTATTATTATAAACATGTATAGATTAAATAGTCGGTTTGTTTTGTGTTTTTGTCTCAATAGCTAGAAATAAATATTTGATTTTCACTGCATGATACGATGGAATGAAAATTCGGTGTTTATTTTCTGTTTGACATGCTTGATTAATGATAACTCCATAACGGTGCATTACCCATGTTAACTGGCTGTGTAAACCCCTCCGCGCTCCTCGACGCCATGGGGCAGGAGCTGGGCCATTATTACGAATGCGCGCCTCGTCCGCTAACGTTAATGATTTCATCGTTACATGATCAATTACAGGGTTCTGATTTGATTAATGCAACTCGGCTCAATCGGTCATCAATTTAACGCTAGTTAGGGGTTTGGTGTCTGTCTCGACCGTACTTCCCTTGGGACATCGTACACGGTACGATGCACGGAGGACATCAAGCGAAGATAAGAAGCCAGTCCGTGTCTAGTTGATGCATTGCATGTAATGAGGGTGTATCCGGAACGCTTAATGAGGACTGTGCCGGCGAAAATTTGCCTTAATATAAGCAAAACTTTCTCTCTCTTTCTCTCTCTCTCTCTCTTTCTTTTTGTGTAAGCGAACCCAAAACGAAAAAAAAAATGTCCAAGGTAAATCGGAGACTACATTTTCCTAAAAATCAGCACAAGACCTGTTTGAAAGCCAAACCGAAATTTCTGGGGTAATTTATTGATGGGATAATCGTAAAGCGAACAATTTCGAGGGGTTGTCTGAGACTACATATCTCTTTAAAAAATCAGCACAGCGTGTCTTTAAAAGGAAAGACAATTTTTTTTAATGGGGGTATTTATATTGATATGTGAGAAGGTCGTAGGAAAAGCAGAAATCGTCCGGGGTATTTTAATTTTGATCTGAAGTGGGAGATTACATGTCACTTTAGGAGAAAAAAAAAGCGCTAAGTTTTCCTCTAATGCCTGCCCTTCATTTGTTGGTTATCTCCGATAATCTCACTGCCACTGCCTCATTAAACATCTTATGTGCGTATGTATCGGGTGTGTCTTTGTTCATCCGTATAATTCGTACGTGTTAATGGGTGTGCGTATTATTTGTGGGTATGTGTGTGTGTGTGTTCGGATGTGGGTGGAAAATTATGCGGACGTGTCATTGCGATTATGTCCTTATACATGTTGTACTAACTACGTACATTAGAAAGGGTAGGCCCAAACAAAACGATTGGCCATTGGTCGAATGTCGTACCGGTCAAGTTTAGCCTAAACTAATTTCTCGCTCGCTCTCTCTCCCCCTCTCTCCTTCTCAAACTCGCACTCTAACCTTGATTCTCTTAAAATTATAAGACAAAACTTTGACGAGGTTTAATAAGACTGTGGTTAGGTGACATCCTTTTTGACCGTGTCAGACGGCAAAATTGGACCGCGTTTTCCCGCCACTCAATCTCGTCTAATAAATGAGCCTGCATAATCAAACACCCCCGGCTCTCGGAGAAACAAACATTGGGTCATCGAAGAAGGCTAGAAAAAACATTTTGTATTTACACCCAGCGTAAAAATCGTGTCAAATCGAAGATTTGACGAATGTATGCCATTATTTATCCAACTAAAAATAGGAGACCTTTACGGAGAAAATGTAGATATGTTTTTGTACGTGACACTATTAAATATGCTTACAAGATAATTGGACGGCGATCATTAGTGTGGTCAGTTACTAAATGCTACAAACCTAATATTTGTTGAGGACGTCTATTGATTGCTAATATCGATTGAGTTATTCATAAATAAATGAAAATTGACGGGGGCATAGTGAGCTTTTCGAGGGAACTCTGTGTACTGGTATTATAGAGCAATAACAACACACCCAAAGAACTTACCCTGCATTCGATGACGTCAGAGAATAAGCCAGATTGTATTTCTTTACAATTATTCATGCTAAAGATAAATTTGTGTATACACATATATTTTTATTCTGAATAAAAAAATCGATTTCAAAACAAGATGAAAGAGGGGTGAAGGGGGAACTCGAAGATGCAACAGCCTTAACAATACGGGATATCAATATACGACTCCCGGTAGGAAAGGCATTACTAAAAGTCGCCGGAATCTAATTGCAGGATAAACAGCGTTTTATAGGCCCTAAGTTGAAAACATGCAGACTGAGGCTTGTCTGAAATATTGATTTGAGTCAATTAGGATATGAATGTTTTGGCGCTCTACTCCAGCCTTGAATAGGAGGATGAAACACGAGATTGGATCTTGCATGACAGGTTTTGAGGGTTTTCCTACATACGATATGGCAAGAACCATTCTTTTCTTATCAGATTTTGTTGATTTTTATCTTGACGTTGATGACGAATCGTCATGCATAGATGGAAAATGTCATACATATCACATAACTGCCTATTAATCCATTAACTCAATGTTTTTGGTAGAAGCTTCAGGCATAATGATCACGTGTTACAGGAGTGAAAGAAATTTAAGACGATCTTAAAGCTAACAATAGGCACAACGCTGCATTAGCGTGGCGGATGCATCGGTATGTCCCCCTTAAACTTTTGAGTGGCTTTGCACAGCTGTCTCAGATGGGAGGAGAATTCTATTTCGTAATTGCCCGTTTAAGCTAGATAAACATTTTACACAAACACGCTAAAATTCGAGGAGTAGAGACTTGGAGAATGGCTTGTCATAAACGTCATGGAACAAAGTGACCGTCCACAGACATGCCTTGAATCAAAAGTGAATAAATGAGAGCAAAATAGACCTTACTGCATTATATTTGTAGTTATTTACAAATTGAAGATTAAGGAAAGGATGGGCCTTTCTGACACGTAACTAGATACAAAAAATATATCTCAAGTTTTAGAATAGTATCGGATTTCTCAAAACCTTTTAAGAGCTTATTCCTCATTTGTCCTGACTACGTCTGAAATTACCAATATTTTGGCCGCGAAACATTGATGTTGGACAGTAGGTAATCATGTGAACATTAAAGTCTATATAATATAGTACGTCAATTCGCAAGGCAAGAATGTCAGGCTATTTATTGTGATTTGCAGGTCTTGTATTTAAAACTGTTTAACATCTGAATGACATTTGGTAATAACTGTTTGAATGGATGGCTTCTTTGACAGTAACTCCACATCTACCAAAGATATAGGCATGTTGACGTGTCGTTTGACTTAAAGTTTTTGTATAAGCATATGCATGGATAAAAGGCACACAGGGCATTGCCAGCCCCTGTTCACGCCCCCCCCCCTAAAAAATAGAGCAGCTTATCAACATAACTATCTCGGTGACTTTGTATGTCACACTCTATCCGTCCTTGACCCCTCCGAATTTGACAATTTCAGTAACTCCACTGTATATTCGAATTTTTGTCACTAGTGTTCAATTATTTGTTGTATTTTTTTTCCTGGAAGATACACCTTTTCGGATTTTTTATATTTTGGTTTTTTATATATGCATCTCTTTGGTGCAATATCAGATGAGTTTATTAAATTAAATGATAGTTTGTATTCTATCGGAGCATGCAATCGTTGGATTCTATGCATAAACTTTACATTTTTTATGTGTGTAATTTGAAAACATGTGAATATAATAGGGCATGAAACTTATTGACTGCCTTTGAGAGGATAATACACTCTATAGCTCGAGTATAATCAATATGGTTTATTGGGGTTAGAATAGTCTCACATCATCCTCAATGACGAGACAGTGAATATCATTATTATTTTGTTATATATCCGCTCTATGCACTATCACTGGTAATAATACTAATAATAATATGACAAATTTATATATCGCTTGTGACAAAAGTTGTAAAGCGCTGTACATGTATAGAAATCAAAATTACTTTAAACAAAAATCAATATTACTAATGGAATTAACATTACTCAGATTACCAAGAAAACAAAATATTACTAACATAACTTAACAAATTATCATTACTTAACTTAATAAGAAGATCAAATATTTCTAACATAACTTAACAAATTAACATTACTTTTTATAACCAAGAAGATCAAACATTACTAACATTACTAAAGAAAATATGAAAACATGTAAATTCCTTGGAAATTAACACATTGTATCAGTAATAGCAATAATTCAAAAAGACATAATAAAGGCACGGTGATATTTATTCGAACTTATTTTAGAGTAATTTTGGTCGCTTTTGGAATAGATGAGTTTTTAGATTTTTTTTGAAGATGTCAATGGTGGGTAAGTGCTGGATATGGGCGGGTATACGCCCGAACTTCTGCCTAGGTCAAAGAAGATACTGCGTTTGAGGAAATCCCAAGAGAATATTTTGTTATTAAATGATATCCATAATCGGTAGATCCTGAAAACATGAGTAATGATATCAAGAAGCACATTTCTTTTCTCAACACCTTCACATCTACCATAGATAAGCAGTTTTCATTACATTTGTCAATACAACTTTTCACGGTAAAGGTCGCCATTTTTATATATGCGCGTAAACACTGCGTCATCAATGTTTTAAGATACGAGTAAACAACTTTGTTTAACCGTAAGTTATAATGGCGCCCATGTCTGCGTATGCGCTCTCTTCTATTAAACCGTAAAGGGCCAACACAGTTACACGACATAAAATGTCGACGTGGCTGACTTGAGAAATATATCTAAAGCTATTCATTAGATCAAAGAGAAATTGACGAGAAGAATTCATCCGTTACAAACAAGAACAATGAGGATAAAACAAGAACAGCAAAATGTAAGATGATTATATGACGATAAACATGATAATGATAATAATAACAATAGTATTAACAACAAAATCAACAACAACAACGACAACAACGACAACAACAGCCGAGGACGCAGGTTCGAAACTGGGTCACGTCTTTCGGATGGTGACGTTTAAAGGTCGGACGTAAATAATCACATCTGATTGATACAACAAAACACGGGCATGTTGGAGCATATAGTCCTCTCTCCACACATGCTCTGCTCTCTGTGCTTTTATTATTCCTATGAATGCCATACTTCCAGGCAGTGCATGGTTAACTTTGTTGCTGTTTTTCCCCTTTCCTTTTACTTTCTGTTCGTTTGTAATCCACACAAAACAAGCTTTGCTTTACAATGGATTTCTTTGTTCCTTTAAGATTTGACTTAATGTATGATATGCTTATATATTTTGTATCCTAAAATGCTTTGTTTAACCTATCGACATTTCAGATTGAATAATTACAAATTATTTAGAGTCTGAAGGAATTACGAAAGGAAATTATTTGAATTGCATTGAATTGCATTTAATTGTAAGAAGGACCAAGCTAAAGGTGTTTACAATAATGACAATTTACTAGAATGTACATGACTGAAATACAAAAAGAAGTCTGAGATCACAATAATGAATGATTTTTTCATTTGGGAATATAGACCTTGGTCGTAGATAAAGGTTTTATCAGGGCTTATTCGTACAGAATGCACGGATTTTGTGTTTGTTTGTATATAAACTGTACATTTTTGGCAAAATATAATCTATATATAAATATTATTCCCCTTTCTTTCCGATTGAATCTGAAGGATGTTTATGTATATTTTTTATCGTAGCTAAATGAGATTGTAATGATTTGCTTTGATGGACGCTTCGGAATATCTAATAAACGTATGACCTCATTAAAGAGTTGCAATGCAAATCAGATGAGAAATTGTTTTTGCTTTGCTCCATATTCATAACTATCATGAAAATTATTAAAAGATGATAGAGGATATTGCGAGAAAATAATGAAATATATCGAGTTTTGCAAGGTGAATGTAAAGACAACGGCTTCAGTAATGCCTTGCCTATTACCCGATGTATAAATTCCAAAATTATCTAATTGCCAATTGGAAGGTAATTCCCTTTGGAATTGTTATTAAAGGTCAAGATAATAATTAATGGGGAATTACTATTGACTGGTGAGTAATTTCATGGTCGCATTTAGATTTAGAACATGGAAGTTTAGGGAGCAGATATCGTTCCAAAACCCCGATTTTAGGTTGCGTTATTTTTTTATATTTGTTTTACTTCACAAGCACACACGTCAGTCATGTCTACTAATTATGATAAAGCGTCTTTTTGTTGGGTCAGAATCTGTTAATGTGCTCCGTTATTACACAAACTTGAGATAATATGATCGTGAAATATATCACTCCTGTAAAGAATAAACGGTCGAGCGATAATTGCAAGAAATGAATCATGCCTGATTTACTCACCGTTCAATACGCGTAGCCCATTCATCAATATCGCTTAAGTACATTTTCATGCTTCATTTTACAATAACGATTTTAACCGCATGGATAAAATTTATTCATTGCATGCGTATTTTCAATTTTGTTCCTAGTGTCTATATGTACCCACATCCACCACCTTAAGTCAGTTAAGTCAACTATTCTTCCCGTGCATAACTACACAGTTTGATTAGAAAATGCATTGAACAGACCTTTCATTAGGTAATGGGCATGCGCCAATGAAAGTAAATACAAGCTAATATCAGATCCTGCCACATAACGATTATTGTAAAACATCAATAATTAAACTTGAACAATCATACGACGTATCAACAAATGTCGTTGCTCCTATACTAGCTATTGTCTCTCTCAGACTGCAAAGTAATTAAATGGAGGGAAATGTGTGTATATTGCCTTTTTTAGGTTTTATGCTTCAAGTTTTAATTGGTATTCTCGGTTTCAGCCTGAGTGTGTCTAGATTGCAATGTTTACAACCACACTTTATGTTCAATATTGCAATGATTGTTCTGAAACTCCGCGACACTTAAAGCTCCCAGTCGTCCGTTACCCTCAATTTCAGCCACTCTTCCTATAATCAATGTCGCCTATTTCCCTGGTGAACTTCGTAAATAGTCCTCTCTGCAAGAATCTATAAAAGTTCAATGGTGGCCTTGAAGTACGAGGGCATGCGACTTCAATGCCGCTGACACCATGCTAGGAGATCAGGTTAGGAAATACTATAGTCATACCTCTGCAAGGCACTAGTTCACCATCCTCGGGCGAAACAGATCCCGAACATGACCAATTCCAGTGAGCAATAAACGCTGTCAAAGAAAACGTAATGGTACACTTTTTTATCGGTTTTCATTTCGGTGATGCTACAAGTAGGCTCATGATGCTCATACAATTGTGATGGAGGCCTACATTGTGATTTGCAAGATGCCAACCCTGCTCTTGAACCGGAGAACAGGTGTATTAAGCCCTGGGCAATCGGAAAGTGCCTGTTTAAAATGAATATTACTGCCCTTCAAAAAAAATTCTGGTTTCATATCAAACTTGAATATAGTGTGCACCGTTCGGGAGTATTCATGGCTTTGAACGGCCAATTTTCCTAAACCATTTTTAACATTGCATACAATGCAGTACAGAGAGTGGGAAGGTTCTCATTATACCCTTGCAAGTGTCAAATATTGTATTGAGTACGGGGTGACAAAGGGTAGATTAATACTTTATCGGATAACGACCTTTTAAAGATCTGATAAAATTGAGGTCTGGTTTCATCTTATTGTCATTGAGAAATATGCAATGAGGCACGTAAAGAAAACGCTTTATAAATGTAAAAGCCCTGAATACATGTGTAATGGTTACTAATGTAAGAGGAAATGTCTTGACAGTTTGTTGACAGAAAATAGACTACTTTGTTGTATCCATTTATTGTTTTGATTATCCATTCTGTATCTTATATAGGCCTATGTATAATACTCATGCATGCATTTTTCAACAAGTACAATTACATCAACATGGATGCCTTTTGGACATTTACGGAAAACAAGTAGATTCAAACCCCTATTCCTAAAATTCCTTGTGAACTAAATCATAAATATAAAACTGTTTTCACTGCAACACATGTTGCAGAGGACGACAGTGAACAATGGTTCATCTATAATATACAATATGGTAGAACAAGATTAATAATTTGATTTTGGAGAAAACTTGTCTACATTGATCAGGTTCATTGTTTTTGTTCTTTAAATACGATGACGTTGGTCTGTAAAGTAATTACGTGTGGTTTCGAGAGGGGGTTTTAAGTCTATTGAAATAAACTTAATGTACCTGCGTTAGTTACTCATCTTGGTGTATAAGATTAGATCCCTTTCCCAACATTTTTATTTAGCTGTTCACTTACCATCGCTCACTTTTTTAGCTTGATATTAGTATGTCTCCATCCCTTCCTACCCCCCTTTCTTTTGTTTTCCTCTCATCTATCATCTCTCTCTCTCTCTCTCTCTTTATCCTTAGAAGATTATATCAACATATATCTTCATTCTCTATTTCTCTCTCTCCCTCTCTGTTTTTCCGTGTATCTCTTTATCTTTCTCAGCTACCATCAATCTCTCTTTCTCTCTCTATCTACATGTATCTATTTACCTATCTATCTGTTCTTGTGAGCCGTCATCAATCTCTTTTCTCGTTTATACACCTGCCCTTTTTTATTCTTAATTTTTGGTGAAATTATCACATCATATTATTTTATCAAAAAAGGTTGCTCTTGACTACGTTCCATCAAAACACCTTTAATGAAGTTATTATCCTCATCTATCTTGATGATAGATGATATATATAAATATTTGATTATAAATGATTCACGCTCGGTCAATTCATGAAGCATTTTAACATCATCAATGGTCTTCAATCCCATGTCTTCAATATTAGTCTCAACCTCCCCTAAAATCGTATCATAATGTATATATATATAACCGTTTCCCAGAATGGGTGACCGATGGTCGATGAGGTGAGTTCGGTAATTAAACAGCGTCTTCCGCATTTCCCAAAGGCATAATAGAGAGAGCGAATTGAAGAAGTGAGAGGAGAATAGGGGAGAGTGTACGCCCGGGAGAGGGGTCAATTCAGAGGAAAACTCCCATAATTTGTTTCTCTTATGGATACAAGACTTTGCATTTCGTAATGAATCAGTTTCATACAGTTGCGCGAAGCGTGGGTCAAGCAATTCAGGGGGTACAAACAGGGGAATGAGGGCGTGGGGCTTATCGTTGGGGGAAAACACGACCATTCAATAGATGGTCCGTCAGAAAAGCTTTATCGTATATCAACGTTCTTTTTTTTAATAAACGCATCGTGCACACATGTGCGTGTTTATTATTTTTAACATTTCGTGGATGCAAAATTATCCTGATCTAATAGTGTACTTCCCCTCCAATTACTTCTGAAATATTTAGTTAGGATGCGTAAGGTCTGTTTAAGGATTGATTGATGAGACATTTCTAGCATAATAAGATAAATAGTCACTGAGAGGCCTATAAGAAAGGGAAAATGGTGTTCACATTGAGTCGGTTGAGACTGAGTGAATGAAGCGAACGCCATGTTGTTTCATGAGTTCCTTAGTCTCATGTTGTTAACCATACTAGTAATTTCGTAGGGAAAGAATATGTTTCTTCTAAAGTTGTTAGTAATGATCGATGCTCTATAAATACTACTCTTCATACATGACGATACAAAAATGGCCATTGCAATATTATTAACATGTTAATGAAAAACAAAAGTGCGATCAATAGGCTGGATCGGTAATGTTGAAAGTTTAGCAATAGCCCAAATACAGATTACAAATGTGTACGTCACATTTGTGAAACGAAGTAAAAAATGGGTCTTCATAATTCGTAAATACTATAATTACGTCTTTATCATACACTCGGTCTTTATTCCATGTTTGATGATACCATCTTTTTTCTATCCTTTTCTTTTCAGCGCAAAAACACAGATGACAGGCTTTTTGAGCCAGCTGCAGTGGCACAGAAGCGAGGAGGATCCAAGTCGATTGATTACGCCGAGGACATGGTCAAGTTTGCCCTCTGGTGCCGGCAGATGAATATAGAATGCTAGTATACCCACCTTGCTTTCTGTACATCCCTTTATTTTTACATCGGTGAGACCTTAATGTTATTTAGTACAGACCTTTCTTCAGTAGTTAGCGATAGGGGAAACATGCACACAGTTAACCCCCTCCCCCCCCCCCCTACTCTATGCCCCGGCCCTCCCTGTGACGGTTGCTTATGCGACGATTATTCCACTGTTGATTTCAAGCCTTCATACCTAATCCTAATCGTTACCAGAAATCTTTACCTATATCCTAATGTTAACTTGTACCATAATCTTATATCTTCCGGAATAAAGTCTCTAGCAAAGTCGCTGAAGTAATTGACGGATTACTCCCATAGAAATCGAATGATGGAAACATTTTGGAACCCCAAAAATAGGAAAGGGAGGGGGTAAAACAATTTTAGGACAATCGCTGCCTTTGTTTTCCTCTTTATTGCGCATGTATCCACCTAGTAAGAGCCACCCCCTCCCCCTCGAAACAAAAGAATATGTCAGGGACCCCATTGCACAAACGTACGGGACGTCACTGCCAATTTTCAACAACAAAAATTAACACAATTTCAAAAGTGTTTATTTCAAAAGTAGATCAAAACATTAACAAATTAAATGAATATTAAATAACATTTATAGTATATCATAAAAAATGAGACTTATTCGTTACAATATAATGTAGACAAGTAATCAAAGCATTTTTGGATACAAAATATATCATAAATTAATTAAAAATCGTTATACTCTGTGCGAATATCCCCTCTCCTATAAATCTTTTGACGTGTTATACCATTCATTACACTTTGTAACATATCGTTAAAAAAAAAGTATCTACAGCATATTGAAATTAATTTGCAAATTTGCAAGTTTTGCTAACTGTTAAAAAAAAACATTAAGGAAATCTCCAGAGAAGTCTATAAGCTGCATTACTGCGAAAAATCCGATTTCCACGACAACAAAAACTTGATGTGAACAAACCTTTGCGCAAAGGATTATTGCATTTCCACATACATGTTGACACATCCGAAAATATAAGATAAATATCTCAAATCCCAAAAGGGACCACTTCGATGTGATGGGAAGGTGGTAAAATAAGTCCATCTATCTAACTTTTTCCCTCGTCTTTGCTTGCATAAGAGGTTCATTGAACTTGTGTTTTTATCACATCGTCCATCGGTTAAGCTAAGACGTTCCAGGGACCTAATGGAGAAACAACTATTACATCCAATGTTGGATCCAAGCTTTGGTAATATAGAGGAGACTACCCCCCCC
>BEXV01001251.1:100725-112863 GCA_003118195.1 Hemicentrotus pulcherrimus
CCCCCCCCCCCCCCCCCCCGCTGCGTACTATCATGGTTCAGTGGCCAACCAATGGCCTCGTAACTGTGAGGTCTAGGATCAAAACCGTGTCGATGTGCTATATTAGTGCCCTTTTGTGGGGCATTATTCCTCATTACTGGCATTTATGGCTTAAGGGCGTAGATCCCCTAGTTGATTGGCATGGTAGCATACACACATTTAGTAGTCACGGAAAATAAACACTGGCAAATTATTCTTCAATAGAATGTGAAAATGTATACTATTATCTAAATCTATTTCGAATAAATCATTGTCAAAAAAAAAATCCATAAATTGGGGTAAAAAAAAATATTCCAACTATATGAGCGACGATGTATATCTAAAGACACTGCAAGATTAAGTTGTAGTAAAGATGTTCACAATTTTTATTATACCATTCTTGTTAGGCCTCTGTCAGTTTATAAGAGGATTTCTAATGTAACGCCCTCGTGTTTTTTTAAGAACCTCATATATATTTAAAATATGACAAGAGAGAGCTGAAAATCTTGGACAAAATGTCATTTAAAAATGTGAATGTAGAAGCGTGTAGTGCCATATATGCATTAATATATGCAGTGGATTTGATTTTGGGCAAATTTTGGTAAAATTATTTTCAATAAATGAAGTAATTAAACAAAAAGATTATCATTCTCAACCTCACACTAAACACCCATAAACAACCTCACCAAATTTCTTCGTGACAGTTTCTTTCGTAATGTAATCGCAACTGGGTTTCTATAGAATACTTTAAGAGTACCTGAATCATCTTTGTTAGATTACAAACTAGATATGAGAGGTTGAAAGAGAGCGAGGCTGAAGTGGCTCACTATCATCGTTGCGATTTCGTTACCAATCAGTAACCACCAGATTGGAATCGATACGTTGACGTGTTAGCTAAATGTTTCATCTGTTTTCGTAAAACCGTGATCGGATGACGGCTTCAAATGACTGACAATTTGCTCGAAGAAACATTTCAGGGAAAGAAAAGGGAAAGACTTGAAGATGATGTTTGTTGTTTCATTGCAATAGATACTTTCCTTAAGTTATCCCGAGTGATTGACTGCATCGAAATAATGCACTTTTGTTGGCATGTGACATTTTGGAATAGTAAAAATGTTATCAAATTTCGTCTATATTTTGCTTAGATTCCCAAAAATAAAATACCAAACATCCACGTGGGTTCAAATCAAAATTTGATCTAGAGTTTTAAACATTTTGGTTCATAATTGCAAAATGAGAGCAATCCTTTTCACGTGACATCGCTACTTAAATATCCATCAAAGTTGTAAAACCAAGATTGAAATCGATTTCTGCAGATCCCGAATAACGCCTATAAACGGATATCACTCCACTTTAAAGGCACCAAGACATAATTTCTGAAACATTATTGTTATGTAACGCATCCATACGTAAAAAAGGAACACACCACTACCCTAATTCGCAATAAACTCATAAAAGAAATGATATAACCTGTTGTATATCGCGCGAAAAAAATTAAATAAGTACTAAGTTACAGTCAAACACCAACATTGATTGGTAAAGGCAGGATACAAGTAGATCACTATTCCCTTTTATGATCTAATTGTCTGTGACATCTATACGCATAGCTCGACTCAAATGAATGTGGTTTGATACCGCACACAAGGGCGCACAAACAAGCAAGACGCCTAATTTCTACACAGCACTACACAACTATGTCATCCCAAGGCGTCATGAATTTAGGTTACGCAGTGTTGGGTAAAAAGAAAGGTTTTTCCTGGTTCAAACTAGAGCGTCATTGTTTAGTAATGCGTCTGTTTGGAGCAGGAAGGTCTTTAACTATATAAGTTTACAAAATGATAATTGCTAATGCCCTTCTGGCTACAAACTGACATACAAATAAATACAGAAATAGCTTAATACATAGGACACCCTTACCAATGCTTCCCTTTGGAGACGGAAATATAGCTACGAATGGGCGGGAGGGTCCGAGTCCATCTAACTTCCATTTTGTCATTTTGTTGATAGTTGGATAGTCGTCCATAATTTTTGCAAACAATTTTTTGTTTATGGTCTTGCTCTTGAAATCAAATAACAAATATATCAACATTAAAAAAAAAGAAAAAAAATACATTTAACAGATGACATTGAAAGATGTGAACTAAACTGCCAATACATCTCTTGAATTTCTGGTGAACCCTGAAATGCTTACCTTGAAATCATAATTTTTCTTGTTTGTATCTTTATTTCCAAAACCTTCTTGTTTCATGCATTGTAATCTTTTGAGTACCATCTCGTAATTGCTAATGTTACATTCGCCTGGTACGAGTTTAATATTGTGTTTTTACATAATATGTCGAACGTATATTTTGTGCTGTCCGACAATAGCTAACCTGATTTCTTACTAATGATTTTTTTTTAAGAGATAGAGATATTACTAATATATATATATATATATATATATATATATATATATATATATATATTTGCAAAGGAAATCAGTATTGAAAGGTCAAGGGGTACATTGAAGCAGTTATACATCTCCAAATATTCGCATGGGACAGGATAATTCAGTAGCACTGGAATTATCTTCTTGACACTCCCAATATGCGTGATTTCAAAAGCACAAACCCACATACACGCACATTTTCAATGCGAAATTTACTTTACTCCATCAAATGGAATCGGGCTTCATACTCCGATTCAAGAGAAAGTTGAGTTCTGGGGAGAGGTGAAAACGCAGAGCAAATATTATGTTCCCTGAAAAGCATATGGCTCTTTAAATGCCTTCATATTCTAAATATGACAAGTAACAGCTTTAAAATGAGGCCCAATTTTGTTATCATCAAAGCCACATTTTGTTGTAGTCCCATGTAAATTTGTTTGTGTACAGTGCTTGTTACTTTCCCAAGACTGGGCCAAATCAACTCCAGAACCTTGCAGTGCACACCAAAACTGATATGCTACATGATCAACGTTGTCGTATCTATTCCTCACTGCTTCTTTCACAATGCAGCCGCATGACCAGAACTCATTTTTATCTTTAAGTTATGCTTAATCCGAAAGATTAAGCTATTCCAATAGTTTCATATACCGACAAATTGCCATAGCAAAGGTTTGTCCTTCCGAAAATGAAGTGGGTTTCGAAAGTGAAAGTGCCAAGAATAATAGGTAAGGTACGTTTGTAGATTGATGAACCTACGCAAAAACTAGCTGTGGCAGATTTGTAAACCTTGCTTAAAGCGGAACGAAAATGTTGTAAATGGCGATCAAGGGGAACAATGCACGCATTGAGCGGTGTTTGGTTTGAGGGCTTCACGTTTCGTTATAAGGGGAATTCCCTGTAAGTCACGTCCTCACCAGCCCACGACTAGCTGAGAGGAGAACCGTGAGGTGTGAAACATGTGACGTAGACTAATAGTCCTTAAGGCATGACCTATCACGTTTTTGAAGATCAATTAGCTTTGGGAATCTAAATACACCACGAATCATTGTGCAGAAGAGACGTTTTTCTAAGTCATAATTGGGCAAAGTCCGCTAGGTACTGAGATGGGGGAGAAGGCCGTATTCGACTTTGTTTACGTATTTTATTGGAAATGTATAGAAATGGTAGATATTGGAAAAATCAAGGTTAATGATATAGATACATGAGGGAATAGTAAAGTTCACATGTACCTCTCGACATGAATACATCATTTCCCCCTCGCACGTGTATATGTGAAAACCCACCCACAGAAAATCTGTCAGTGGCGTTGACCTTTCAGAATAGCACATGCTCTAATAAACCAACAGGCTTTCTCCCGCCAAATAACCTTAGCGACGACACGTCAAGCTGGGTTGGTATTAATATACACCTTGACAATGATTTGATGATGAGTCTTCGGTAGACCTCGCAAACTTCAGAACTGTGCTGCCAAGGTGATTTCACATTCACGTCCATTGACAAAACCCAAATGCACCAATAACGCGCCCAAATTATTGTTTCGATCGCCCAGGCTAACTGGATTTTCGCACGGTTTTTTCCGCTACTTGGTGCTTCCTCACTGCACTAATTCAAGCAGTGGGTGGCCCAGGGGCAGAGGGGGATACTGGCAATCATAGCCGGCATTCGCTTCTGATGTGGCTACAGACCATTGCCTCGAAGCAACTGCAGACAGTGCGGGGTTAATAAATGTTCTATTTCCCGCTCCATGTATTACGTTTCAGATATTGATACGACTTGGAAGCGCGTAATTGTTGCGAGTAATGAAGAGGGGAATTGCTAATAAACCGGCATATCTGGAGCCCCACAGGAATTACGCCTGGAATCCGACCAAGCTCCTCTTATTGTCCTATTTTCATCCAAACATCCTGCTAGAAATCATTCAAAAATATTTCCATCAAAACCCCGTCATCCGTCTGGATTAGAAGCTCATCTCATGTCTTCGCGTTTCTAGGCAACAGAATGATAATTTGGTAGAATGCACATTGCATGCGTTAGACCAAAGAGCTGGTATCTCCTTGGTTAGACCATTATCTATATAGATATATGTATACATAAATATATGTTTATATAAATATTTTGCGTTTTATATGTCATTGTGTCCATGGCTCTGCTCCACAGTACACTAATACTTTGATAAATCTTAACATTCCGTCTAGATAATTACGTTCTCAAAACTCGAGATTTCTTGTTCTTTCTTGTTCATAATAAACTAAATATTGAATGGGGGAGAACCATGTGCTCATGCACGACCTTCACTGTTAATGATCTGTTTTTATCGATGTTCACTTGACGTGTTTCAAAATAAAATAAAATCATTTCTGGTTTATAAGTTGGAATATTATTGACTGTTCTTTCATCTCTGTATTTTCGATATTAGGCCTACTCTAGTTTCCTTGTTTATAATGCAGATGCGTTGATTCAATCTCTTATTTTATTACTTTCGGGTAAAGTGCTGCACCAGTATGCCTTGGGCATTTGATATCAAGTGGATTGGGCGCCTTACAAATCAGTTATTCAAAGTTATTAACTATACTTTAGAAACACTTATTTTCACTCGTAGGTTGTTTAAACAAAATGAGGGCGAGATATTTTAATATTCGAAAGCACAATTGAAGAAAGAAAACCTGATTTCTGTCTTTGATGTGCACCCGCGCAAAATAATACGGCCGCAAAGAACATCCATGTCGAATTTACGCCTGCTCGAAACCATTTTCGGTTGAAGGCGGCACAAAAAAATCAAAACCCATTCATCCTTTGGCTCAGCTTCCTTATCATTTATGGAAAGTAGGCTAAGATCGATGGAAATTTGCCGCTGTACGCCTCGCTAATTCCTGAAATAGATGGTGGGAGAAAATCAAAAGGGGGTTGGATATGGAATAAAAGGGAAGGAGAAGGGGGTGACATGGCGAATAGAGGATAAACAGGGATAAATTGAAGGAGAAGGTAATATAGAAGACTTATGTATGAGCTACATGTAATACTTATTTGCAATCCTGCGATTTTGCAGAGTTGAGAAGAGGTGAGGGGGAAAGAGGGGTGGCAAAAGGAGAGGAAAGACGTGAGAAGGAAAGAGAGAGAGAGAGAAAGAGAGAAGGGGTAGAGTGGAGCGTGGGAACACAGCCGTATATAATAGGCAAGAACTGTAGAAGAGGAATAATACCAGAATTTGAGAAATCTCATCCATTTAGATACTGGAGGAGGATAGGATGGAAGTATGTGAGCAGTAACAAAGAGGGAGACACAGAGAGATACAGAGACAGAGTCATAGAGAGGGAGAGGGAGCGACAATGACAAAGTGATTCAGAAAGCGAAGTGTAAGAAACAAGGATTACATTTAGTCTACCTATGGAAGAGTTTGAGACCAATCGTGAAGGAGAAACTAGGAGGTACGCTAAATGGAAAATATATCTACGATGAGAGATCATATCCAACTAAGAAGAGCTAGAATACAGAAAAAGAGGCAAAAACAAAGACAGAAAATAGAGAGAGGGAGCCTAGTAGAGAGTAAAAGAGAGGACTCTGTTAAAGAGAGAGAGGAAAAAAGAAGAAAGAAAGAGCAAAGAAAAGTGAGTTGGTTTCATATACAAACAGAGAGAGAGAGAGAGAGAGACGCAGTGCAGATGATGGTGACGAACGCAAACACAGACGGGGAAAAAGGAGTGTGTGGGGGTGTGTTTGTATTTGTGGGGGTTGCGACGGTGCGTGTAACTGTTATGAGAAGGTGTGCAGGTGTGAGACAAAGAGCAAATACAACACAGACATAAAACAATTAAACGTTTGATTATGACAGATTCTCATTAATACAAGCATGCTTTAGTGATGACAGCGAACGATACAGAGATTTTACTCACACAGGTTTTTTGATTAAATACAGGCATTACGCCAATGCATATCAATTTGAGTTCGTCTTTTCAATATTCATTTCCATAACTTATTGCAATCGTCATGCCACTTTCTTCACCTGTGCTCTCGTTCGTGAGAGAAACTTCAATAGATGTAAGACGTGGTCGTATACTGCCAATGCCTGCTGCGTTATTGCATGAGCGAAATTTAAATTAGAACATGCGTTATGAGCAAAGTTAATTGGGCACTCACTTTGGGTAGGATATCTCGCTCACAAGGCACGTCATGTTCCGAGGAAGTTGTCTACACGTACGGATGTACAACAAATGGAAAATTAGGAAAGAAAAACTTTCAACAGTAGGGGAAAAATCCAAAACTGTGTTCCGAAGATAAATTTTGATAAAGGATCAATTTTAAAAAGGAAGTTCATCAAGGCAGTTTTATCGGTCGAAGTTATGGTTGGTAATACAAACATAAGTATTTAGGTTAATTAATCATTTAATCCCTGCCCCTGACACACCTGAAACTGTTAATCAATCGTCGCACCTTCGAATGTTGTACCTCATCTTCAGCAAATGAAGCGCTACAGATTCCATATAAATAATTTATTCTGTTTAATAGGGAGCAAGATTTTTATTCAATAATCTCCCAACTGTCAACTAGATTTTTAAAAATATTCCATGTGCTCGAAAACGAGACTACAACAATGCGAAACTACTTTATCCTTTATCATTTTCTCTTCTGTATATCTGTCTCTCTCTCTCTCTCTCTCTCTTTCTCTCTATCTATCTGTCGCTTTCTTTTTGTCTACATATATATACATGTGTAGATATTCAAGATTATGTCTTTATAAGCATTTTGTAAAATTCATATTGTGTGTTATTGTGTTCACTTATTTTATACTTAACAATTTGCATCAATTTATTTGATACATACATCAGCAATTACTTATATTGCAATAACTCAAACAAATGTACATACCTTTTATTAAAAAATAGTACTATGATTAATACATGAATGACAGACTCAATGATACTTGTTGATAACAATGATGATAAAAAACAACAATTGATATATACAAAAATAATATTGGTTATACTAATGATAATACTAATGAAAATTAAAACAATAATAATAATAAAAACACTAACAATGACAATAATAATAATAATAATAATAATAATAATAATAATAATAATGATAACAATAATAATAACAACAATATTAATATATAATATTAACAACTAGAAGAATAAATACAAGTCTGCAAACATTCCAGAAAGTTATGCTTCCTTCAAATGTTTGATACAGATATATGGCGCCATACAAATTATAAACGCTGTGGATCATCATTCTCTTCATCATTCCTCGACAATGTCATGACAAAGTATTAATATACCATCTAAATACACCATATTAATCAAATTATAATAGATGAAGTGCCTTTCATTGTACCAGCATCCAAAATATCTAAACATTAATTTCATTAAAAAAAAACTATATTTACTTATACTAATCATTCTATCTTCTCTTTTATCCTATTCTCCAGATCTTCTAATTGCTCACAATGCAAAGAACCTGGAATTCTCAAATTCAACCAAAACCAATCAAGCCACGTCGGACAAACGGATCATTACCTAAATACACCAAGACTTTCTCTTCGATCCTTTGCGTTTCTTCTCAAGAATGACCAGGAATTCCATCATGAACAATTTTTCAGAAACTAGCAGAACAGTGTCGTGGTGACTTCATTTTGTGATGACTACATCTGTGTTATTCGGTTTTAATTTTACATTTAGTTTCACGTAGTCTTATTTGTTACGTTAGAAGTTATTTCGCTGTAAAACACCCACGATAAAGGAAAACAAACGCGTTCGTCTCTTGTGAGTTCAATGATGGCGCTATATCAGTAAAAAGCAAAGCAGTTCAATGCTTTCTCTATCAGAACAATCTCGTATCCGAAATCACGTTACAAATTGCTGGAAGAAGGTACCGCTCATTCTTTTTAATGACAGTGACATCTGTTTAAATGACGTTTTTGTGTTTGAACACTGTCTGTTTTAAGCCGCCTTGTACATATTTCAGATTGAAGTCAATTGTAACGGAGACCACGTTTGTCCATTGTTCTTGCCAATGCATCAATCTAAAATAATACCATTCCTTATTGTCACTAGGATGCATGTAATATCTACGCAGCCTTGCAGTGTTTTATTAGAACTACAAAATCAATATAAACCTATATATATTTTTTACATTTATATGTATATACATATATATAGGTTGATATAGATTGATTATCCCGTGTTGCATGCCCCGTCGAGATGTTTGTATATATCATTCGGTATTTTTCCTCTTTTTAAAAAAATGCTTATTTTGTAGAATGAAATATACTGCAATTAAAATCAATGGCGAATACAAAAATTAGCTTGCTGTTCATACACATGTTCTGCATGGATCTTTCAATCAGATTGTTTAGAAGCTTACATTCTATAATTTAAAAGGGTCTTTAATCATCATCATCATAATAATGATAACACAGTAATCACTTTGGTCGGTCGTTACTTGCAAAGCGCTTGGTTAAAAAACATGTTTATTCGGTTGCTAGAATTTTGTTTGTTCAAACTGCTGGTATATAAAAAAAAAAAACGCAAATAAACTTTCACACAGTACCATGTACTATATATTCTTTGCAATCATCCAATCAGATTTTTTTTATTTTATTTATAAAACCTTGCCTATATAACCAGCACCTCATTAATGAATCTACTGTGAATCAGTATCCTGATACCTAATGAACAACAGCCATTTGCTTCAAAAATTAATATGACCCAGGCCAAAATAATTTGCTTAGTACCTTGTATCAATTTACAGTAAAGTGGTTTGCAAATATGCACTCTGGATAGAATTCACATTACCTTAAGAGCTTTTCCATGTAATGTTAAATTGCCAATCCTAGTGGGAAAGGTCGGACAAGTGTTATAAATATAATATCAGAAATACTTAAAGACATCACTTCCCTCCATGTCTCCATGGATACAATGTAAATTATAATTTTCGTCACTTAATTGTAGAGTGTTTTTTCTTTAAAAGTATATATCATATTGTGTCGTCTGCGTATAAAAGGTAACATTATTTGCGGTGCAGTGGAAGAACATGGGACCAGTTTACACAGTTAAAAAATGGAAAATATTGTGAAAATAAATTTTGATCACTGAGCGCTTATTTCATTTGTATTGAAACTCTTAACGAATTTTCTTAACAAATTAAAACAGTATCTTTAAGTCTCTCTACCTATCCCTATTTTGTTTGATCATTTTCTTTCAATTGCAACCGTGTGATAGAATGCTCATTCATTTACATAATTAAAATTGCTTGTGTTTTCTTTTTAAATACTCATTGATTTTTTCGATGTTATACAAATGATTACGTCATAGTGAAGTGAAGAGAAGAGAAGAGCATTGTATGAATCCTAATTGGGATAATAGGGGAAATTTCAATTTTCACCACTAAGGGGCAGCAAAGCAAAAAAGTACAGTTGGCGTGTTAACGAAAGAGGTTTGTCTTTATGTAAAGATTGCTGTAATTGTACTGATTTGTATCCGACAAGTTGTCTTTCAAAAGAAAGAAAAACACACACTGTCAATGGCGATGTTAAATCTCATCTATAAATACGCAAGTAATTTATAAATTGTATGAACTTCTGTTATCGTTGTGTTGTAAAGATCAAGTCTTAAACATTTTTCTTTTTTTTCTTGTCCACTGGTAACATCTAATATTGCATGTAAGTGTAAGAATGAAGATGCCCTTACATATTTGCAAGATAACCATTTGTCATGTGTTTTTTTTTTTTCATTTCAGATCATATCTTCTCCTTTTTTTTCTTAGAGCGCATAGAAACATGTTTTTACATGGACTGTGCAGGACCTGTATATTATGATCGGTATAGCTTTATGTTTGTAGTAACTGAATTTTTTTTCAACAGAATTCCTGAGATGGTTTTAAAAATGCATTGTCCTCTATACGGCAAAGCCAAAGATCACTTGAACAAATAAATGAACATAAGCTTCAATAAAATATCAAATGTTAGTTCCTTACTTTTGTTTATGTCCTTGAAAGAAAATTGAAAGAAGTAAAAATCCACAATGTCTATCCCTATGCCATGTCATTGATGTATAGCTTGGGTAATATATCATTTGTTTGTCATTGATAATTTTTGTGGAGTGGAAATTGGGAATCATGCAAATAAAATTTTATCTTTAACTCGTGGTTTCCGAGATGGTTCTGTGTGTTTTGTGTTCGTTACAATGAAATTACTTATATTCAATATAATGGGAGAACTGCGTTATATTGTGAGAGGCGCTTGAGTCTCGTACAAGAGGTCGCTGGTTCGATCCTCGCCCGAACTTAAATCCATGCATAAGGTAATTTACCCATATTGTCCCTCTCGACTCAGATGAATACCTGGCAAGGCTACTGTAATAATAGTTGCAGGGGAGGATAAAATATAAGGGGAGGATAAACCAGAGGGGAGATTGGACCCCCCTCCCTTAATTTACACTCTATCTATTTTATTCTCATATTTGCCTCCCTTCAACCCTCCCCCCTCCCCAACATGATTCCAGTGCACTTTATACCCTGATCTATATACCTACACTCTGCCAACGGGTAATATGTAGTGCCGTATGCGCACCTTTGATCTCTAAATTCAACGAAGTGGTATACAATTAATTACACTTTACAAGAACATAATCGCAAAATTTTTCGAAAATTCGATTAAGTGGCCAGTTTAATACCTTTAGGCCTTAAACAAAAATGATGTATTGCCCTTTAGGTGCCAAAACACGGGTCGGTCGGTTGGAAATCTTTTATATGTTTACCTTTTTTTCCTCCCCCTTTTGGGGCTGATATTTCTCATTTTTGAATGTTTCAATTTGTTTATCCATAAAACATTTTTTTTCTTGAAAAAACGGTTTAAAAAAATTAAACTAAAAAGCCGAGCGTAGATCTTAAAATTTGGAGTCGGTCGCAAAGGGCAATACAACATATTGTGTTTAAGGCGGTATCTTGATTATGTATTTTTTTAAAGGCATTTTCGGCGGACGAAATACGTCATTTCGATGTTCAACATTTCAAAGGTGACTTTTTAATCCTTGCGATTGTGTTTCAGGTATTCTATTGAAACGATAAAAAAATAACATCACTAAAAATGCACCATCATAGACATGCGACAACATTTAAGCGTGGGTGTGACTGATACCTCTGATGTGGATTTAATTAACTTTCCAGGTCCGAGAGTGAGAAAACGCACTTCCGAAAGGTAAAATATAATTTCGTTATCAAAAATACACTAGATATAATTGTATTAATCGGAGGGCACCCCCCTCCCCCACTGTTTCGCCCTCATATGGACATGTTTGACCATTAAGTTACCTCTCACTTTGTAAGTCACTGAAAGTGGTATCTGAAGGTGAAAACAAACTTTTGATTGACTGCTGCAATGGTTCCGAACTAGGTCTTTGACGATCCAGCCTTTGATCATTATAATGAAAATCGTAAAACCAATGTTAATGTATACGTACACTGTTTTTAGGAGGCTGTCGCAGGTGTCATGCAAAGATAAAAAGACAAATGTGTGGGTCCTGGAAAAGATTTGAACAGACTTGACCATCAGAAGGGGAATCATGGAAACAAAACAAAACTATTTGGGGCAGATTGTTAGGAGATCTGAAGGTGTTGAGAAGCAAATACTGCAAGCAGGGGCCTCGCTAGACCTTTTTCAGTGGGGGGGGGGGGGGGGGGGGGGGGGGGGGGGG
>BEXV01001252.1:3780-13905 GCA_003118195.1 Hemicentrotus pulcherrimus
GAAAAAAATCGGATACCAAATAAACCCAAATTATTAATTAAGGCGATACAGATTGCAATAATATTATATGTGGCATTTTGGACAATAAAGGAAATGGTTAAATTGATATACAGTTAATATTTGACGGGTCGAAGCCGAGTCATGTTTATCTACATGGTCCGTCATTTTCAGTTTAAGATATTATATCGCAAAGTTGATGTTGATAAATATCTTAAATTAGAAACTAAATATTTCGAAGTCGGAATTAATGTGTTCATTTTGCTATAACTCCGAGGAATATATAAAACATTTATTTTGGGATTGCCCAATCATTAAAAGGTTTATTGCAGATGTCCAACATTTCATTAATTAGAGGATAAAGTTACTTTGAATACAAATTAATTTATTATTAGGATTTTATGGAAACGTTGAAGTTCAATTTAATTTCATTATTTTATACGCCAAATATATTTTCCAACAAAAGCAAAAATAGCGCAAAATCATTAATTTTAAATTCTTTTGAATTCAAATTCTTTTGAATGCATGTTATCGTTCTTTTGAACATTACATAATGTTAAAAACAACATATTATTTGTATCATTTGATAATAGGTGGAAATACATCATGTTGATTTTTAAAAATCTGTACCACCATGTCTTGTTTAATCAGATATATTTCTTATAAATTCTATTGTTTATATTATGTATATTTATATTTTGTTATGTTTTTCAAAGTCGGATGCAATATTGAATAAAGACTGATTCTATCATAGAGGAAAAACACATAAAAAGTGATTCGGTAATATTGTTGAAGGTTTATGAAAAAACGTGTTATTTTTATTATATTCCTTCTACCTTATTAACCTTCTGACATGCGAAAAATCCTGAAAATTCTCAAACCACAAAGATACTTATGGTTTTCTTTAAAAGCGTCACTGTGCGACACCCTCTAAAAGTAAATTCTCCCAACCATTTTAGAGTTTTCCAAACCGTTTTTCCATGAAAAAAGTCACAAGATAGGCTTTTAAAATTCTGTCAACACTAACATGTCTGGAATGGTATATAAAGCCAATTCTTTGCTTTGTGACGATTTACATTCACCTAACATGTAATTAAATTGTAATAATATAGTTGGAAGAATTAAGGAATCGATCAGATCAGTTTCATTCCAATCTTATCCTTAATATTGCTTTATTTGCACTCAAACTTTCAGATTAACTTTAATTGTACATCTAGCATTGAAGTCAGTTAGCTCCATTAAGAAGCACCATTTTCTCTCATCTGAACAAAGGTTCTTGAGGTCGCAGTGCGTAAAATTAGATCTTATAAAGAGAAAAAAACAAACTTAATGGAGTTTCAAGTACAATCTTATCATGAAAGACCTATTTATTTTGGGGGGATATTAAAGAAAATGTTAACTTAGTCGCTATGGTTACGGTGAATGGAAAAAGTGGGCACTTATCAGAAGGTAAATTATTTTAACTAGAAAAACAAGGAGCACGTGTAAAAGATAAAGGTACAATTATTATCAGAGGTGAAAATAGGAAATTTCTCGCACCTGAAAATGGACACTCACCAGAGGTTTTTTTATAAAGGCACTTACGAGTATCAAAAAGGGGAATTTGTCGAAGGAAAAAGGGCACCTATCAGATTATAATAGGAGCATTTATCAAAGGTGGTAAAGGGCACTGATAAAAATGTGGAACAGGCACACTTTTAAAAGAAAAAAGGGGCATTTATGGAAATAGGAAGGGACTCTTATTTATAACAAAAAGGGCAACTTTTATCATTAGGGATAAGGACACTTATTAGAAAGGGAAAAGGGTAAACCCGTAAAACCATAGAGTCACTGTCTAATTAGAGGTGAAAAACGGATACTTATTTAAAGGAGAAGGGGCACTCCTCCGAATGGGCACTTGTCAAAATAAAAGCTACACCTCTTAGATTTGAATAGGGACAATCATCAGAGGTGGTTAGGGGCACTTATTAGAATGTGGAACGGGCGCACATTCGAAAGAAAAAGGGGCATGTTTTTGCTGTTAAAGGGGGTCTTTTCCTAACCAAAATGGGTCACACTTCAGGTTCTTAAAAAGTTGGATCGCCACCTCTGGTTCTGATAAAGAATGTATTTGTGTTTATGCATTACTTGTTTTGTTTGTAGTCTGACTTTGAATTTCATCATACTCACGCTTGAAATTCGGCGGTATGGAGAATATCTTCACAAGAGCAGAAGGTTGTTGGTGTTTCACAAGATGACAACAAACTAGATGTGGGTGCTAGAGATCGCCAAAAACATCGTCACAAAATGTCTAGAGTGCTTACTTCGCTTTTAACAAGTAACAGCCTCCAGTAGAGTGTTGTGAGGAGCTCGATGTCCTCGTTGTAGACCATTTCATTGTCGACTGCATGCTCACGACTTAATTCACCTCGGTTAATTTGCTACAGTACTTTGTATATGCCTCATCTACTCTCTTACGGGTAAAAAAAAAATCTATATTCTAGTCATTTTTCAATTTCTAAAGTTTAAATCTGCAAGAGATGCTACCTGAGGGGTCTATGCAAGTGAAAGAAAAGTTCCTTAACAATGGAAATTAGTGCATGCTTGATCTAATAATCACTATGTGGTCCGCAGTTAAAATTTCTAGTTTTCCAAGTACTTTCAACTGTCTTAAAATTGATGGCAATAATTCAGCTATACAACAGTGAATTATGAAATTCAGGAGAGATCCAGGAAAGACGAAGGTCGATTTAAAAATAAATATGTAAAATTTATCAATTTTTTTTTAATTAAAAAAAAAACAAAAAAAAACGAGAAGCCCTCCAACCCCCCAAAACAGAAAGAGATCAATGTCAATGCTGTATTATACTTCAAATAGTGAATGCCCAAAAGAGTTGATTAATAAAAGGGATAATACATCAATGCACTTACGAAGCAGGCAAGTTAATGTGAGCAAATGCAACCCGGAAGTAAAAGATGGTGTGATGGCGTATGTTGTTGCTGATAAAATCCAGTGTCCACCTAACCAACCCGAATGGCCAGACATTCGAACTTGGGGTACAGAAATAGCCGATTGATATTTCTTACCAAGTAAAACGATAACTGGTTCAGACGGGATCCATGAATTGGTCAGGTGGCCAAGGGGGCTTACAACCCACCACCCCTTAGCACTGACGTACAGTGATGGCGGGGTTGCTGTGGTGGGAAGCTCCCCCGTTGACCGGTTTCTGGGCGTTGCGATCCACCGGCTAGCATTTTGAGAGCTAGCAGCTTCCCACAACACTCAGGAGGCATGAGCCTGAGTAGAAACTCAGGCAAAAAGCGAAGTAAGCACAGAATGTCATCGTGTGAGAGTTTTTTCCTCGGTTCCTAGCACCCATTTCCAGTCAGTCATCGTGAAAACAGGCGTGTAAGCGACCTTCTATTCTCTCGAACAGATCTCCCAATAATCTACTATGGCAAATCTCGGATATTTATACCATTTCACGCCGCCAGCCGATCCATAAACGATGCAGACGACACTACAATCTAAAAATAGCAACACGACAATGGAATCATTCAACGTCACTGTTAACGACCTCTTCATTGGCTGATACCCTCTGACGTCATGGCAAAAGATGTTCCAAATAGAGATTATATACCTAGTCTATTCGAGAAAAAAAAACTCAATCATAAACAAAATCATTATCATAGGCGAAAATTAGGGCTTTGAACAAAGCTATTATGCTTCAAATCTATCTTTTTCAAGCAATATTTATGCACATAAACTATTGTTTAGTTTGTTTATTTCAGTGATACGAATTTCTTTGGAATAAACAAAAAAAAAATATGAAGATTTATCCTGCATGGAACAGAAAATGTTTGCGGCCGCAGACTACAGCTCAATTCTTGCCAGTCGTGTTGCAATACTTCCTGCCGTACTTGGCAATGACACCACAAACAAAATAGACTGCATGATAAATCCAACCAGGGACATTGCCTTGGATTTGAGAATAACAATGAGTCAAGTTAAAATTATAGAGATTCTTTTAGAATGACAAAATTAAGAAAGATAGTTAGACTCTGGAAGCTTTATGTTTTATTTTACAGCTATATTTTATCATATTTTTGATCGCCTTAAAGTAGACCATGCAGTGGCGATATTTATATAAATTATGAACTGCCTATTTTTGATAAACTATTTCTCCCCATGCACATCTAATGAAGCCATTTTGTTTGAGTCATTATAATTATCGCGGACTGAGTTGACAACTCTCATCGTTGCTGGCTCTGGTTTTCAGGCGTCCCCGTATATATCAACATATTACAAAGCAAATATTTATGTTTGTCATTTATATCACGATGGCAACAATATTAGACTGACTGAATTATATTTAATACACGCATAAACCAACAAAACAATGTAATAAAGATCGCGTATCGATCCCTTAATTTCTACAAAAATATGCCTAACATTTTAATAGACCTGCTTGTAGCAGTACAAGTTATTATAATATCCATAATTATGTCATAAAGATCGATAATCATCCCAATGTATACACTCTCAATGTCAATATATAGCAGAGCCAGTTGACTATATCCAAGACACAAGACACATTTATGTTGCAAATACCCCCATATAAAACCAAAGTAACCCTCGGGGACCGGTCATTTCTCTGTGCTGCCCCTAGATTATGGAATAAATTACCACTAGAAATAAGGAAAGCCCCTACACTAGATAATTTTAAATTAAGACTGAAAACTCACTTGTTCATATAGTATGTATAGCGAGCTCTTGCAGCGCAATAGAATATATCCACATAGTTTTTGCGCTTTACAAATGAATATTATTATTATTAACTCCGCCATCTTGGTTTTAAGGCCCGCTATGTGTGGGTGTGTGTGTGTGTGAGGGGAAGGTGGGGGCGGCGTACATTATTCCAGCTTAGCTAGCTACAAAAAAAACTATAATGAATTTCTAATAATCGTCTTAATTATTCAATGCCCCAAATCACCAATCGGTTACTCTGCATAATCATTTGTCCTTAATTTCATGGATTAATAATAAGAGTCTGGAATAAAATATGCTATGAATTTCTTGTCTTATCCGGACTTATTCTGGAATAGTTACGCTTTTTTGTTATGGGGACAGTCGATAAACCATGAGCAACCAATCAAATTAATTCCATCCGTCGAAAATGGATGCTCTGTATGAATGCGTGTATCATTGGCACCATAGTATGGTACAATATTATTTGCTAACAACTTCCCTGCCTACACGTCAATCCCGTGTGGTCTAGTGGTTAGGATTCGTGGTTTTCACCCACGCGGCCCGGGTTCGATTCCCGGCACGGGAGGCTGACATTTTTATCAATTTTTTGTTTTAAAAATGTCCAATCACATTCAGTGTACCAATGCTATTGAAGAGATCGATGGCTGCTTCCCTATACCATAATGTCACTCTTATGCTTTCATGTGCGTATAACTTAAGATATAATTAAATAATATAATAACGACTCGGCAGCATGCTATTTTTTATAGTAGGCCTTGTACAGCTTTTAAATCATTATTTTTTGCTATATTAATAGGCATGCACATGCATGCCTCTATAGCTTCAATGATGCACTATGGCCAACAATTACGACCTACAAAAAAAATGAATTCCATCAGTTAGAAATGTATGCCCTGCTTTGGATTTATTATCTGGACAACTGGGGGGTGTTTCACAAAGAATCTAAGTTGAACTTATCTCTAAGTTGGACTTAACAATTAAGGAAAGCCGTTAGCATCCTTGGAAATATTTAGTAAAAGTTATTTTAAAAGGCATAAAATGTTGATTTAAATAATTCATATTTTCTATTACTATGGGAGATTTCATGTTCTTGATGTGGAATTTATGAAAAGTCTAAAATACATGGATTTTTGCTTTTTAATATATTTCATTATGAGGCTACAAATGGCTCTCCATAATATTTAAGTCCAACTTAGAGTAAAGTTCTACTTAGAATCTTTGTGAAACACCCCCCAGGAAATGTTTGCGACTACAGACTAGAGCTCAATTCTTGTCATTCGTGTTGCAATATTTCCTGTCGCACTTTGCACCACAACATAACAACAATAACAATCAACGAGAATTCTTGTAAAACAACTATGCCAAATAATCATTTTTCATGAGCCAAGTTGAACTTTCACTTGAAGTAATAAAATCTAGAAAGATATAGGTAGATTTGGGAGGCTACTATCATGTTTTTATGATCTATTTTATTATCAGCATGAAAAGTTTGAACAAGTGGCCGGATACTTGCGAGCTGTGGTGCAATAATTGTATTGGAGACTTCCTAATATTGTAGGCCTGCACTTTTCTCAGTATTGTACCTAATTATACATTTGCATGTTTGCGAAAGAGACAGGCCTACTTTGTGTAAACTAACAAGTTTCGTTTGAAAAGAACTATCTTGTTGACCAGTTCTGGTCATGCGATTGCATTGTGAAAGAAATGTTATGGAATCGATCAGAAACGGTTAATCATCTAGCATAATAAGTATTGGTGTGTCTTGCAAGGTTCTGGAATCATCAAAATGATAAAAAAATTGGCCCAGTCTCGGTAAAGTTACAAGCACTGTACACAGAAACTTAAGCTGTATAATTATGCAGGACTACGCGGAATCTATCCAGTCCAGGTAGATATAATTTACCAATTATATCAATTGGTAGGTGGTTTCCCAGCATGTATCATCACGTATCATCACTTTTTGAGAGAGGAGCGTTTCCAAAACTGGTCTTTATACCTTTAATAAATTTGGTAGGCCTGCCTGGTAGGCATAGTCAGGGGCACAAACGGGTCATAATCCTATCTAATCCTAATCCTACACCTCGTTCATCTGCTTAAAAATGTCATCATCACAGAGTGATTTTGATGTGAAAATGTTTCTCAGAACTCAACTTAATCTTCTGCCTTACGGAGCATAATCACATTAGTTTTTTTGTTATGCCTCAAGACGTCAAATCCTCATAAAATGCGGTAGTATAAAAAGAATCTATGCTTATAATCGCTAGCTTAAAAAGTGGTGGCAGGGATCTTTCATCAGATTAATGCGACCTTTCATGCTTGAAACAGACAATATTACGGGTCATTTAATTGCCACGCCTAAGCATATACAACTGATTCTTTTGTTGTTTCGTTTTCAGTATAGTGGCAGCTGAGGGGGGGGGGGGGCACAATCTAAAAACTCTTTGACAAGCAAAAACACAACAAAAACTAGTCATATCGTCATGTCCGTGCTCTCTTTACTCGATTCTCTTTTACAATTCTTATTTCCCTCCACCTTTCTTTCTCTCTTTCTTTTCCAATTAATAAATAAATACATAAATAAGTTTCTAGTTGAAATATATTACAGTATTTCCTTTGCATGCAATAAGTACTATCAAATCGACAAACGATTTCGTTTGCTTGATATGAGTGAGTGTTAACTAAGTTGTATGTGCATATTTTAGCTGAGTCTAAAAGTAAGCAGAACACTTCCATATATAGGCCTATTATGTATTCCGGTAGAGAACAGATCATATTATAATTGCACATTCTATCACAAAAAACCCACATTTTGATAGCCTATGATACAATACGAAACAAGCTACAACGGTTGCTCGAGATAGTATGGACCCACGTCATAGCTCGATCAGTAGGATATATTAAACACCCTTCTTCTTTATTCAATAAACTTGAATGTTGAACTTTTCACGACATGGCAATCCCGTGTGGTCTAGTGGTTAGGATTCGTGGTTTTCACCCACGCGGCCCGGGTTCGATTCCCGGCACGGGAGACCTTCATTATTTTGGGGTCCCAGTTGCGTATCAAAGCAGGCTTATAAATAATGTAATAAATTATTCTGCCTATGTGTACGTAAAGTAAAGGTATTCATATCATTTTAGAGACATACCTCCATGTTTTTCTATTAAAATACACAAGTCATGTAGTTTGGTCTTTTGGTTTAGGTGGTAAGTTCAAAATCAACCGGCGTTCTTGCTCTTTCACCATTTTTTGTTTCTTTTTGCCTTTTTTTGTCCTTTTTCATCACATTGGGGCTCGTTCCATAGTGACCTAGTTTTTAGTTAAATGTATTCTTTCCTTTGCATGAAGTATACTATCAAATCGACACTGAACGATTTATTTGGCTTGAAATGAGTTAACTAATTTGTATGTGCATTTGAGTTCAGTCTAAAATGAAGCAGAACAGTTTTCCATAGGCCTATATATTCCGGGATAGAACAGTATTCTATCACAAAAAACCTAAATTTTTATAAATGATGCAATATGAAACAAGCCCACAACGGTTGCTCTAGTATTGATCCACGTAGCTCGATCAGTGGGATTATATTCAACTCCTTTCTTTATTTAATAAAATTGAATGTTGAACTCATCATGACATGGCCATCCCGTGTGGTCTAGTGGTTAGGATTCGTGGTTTTCACCCACGCGGCCCGGGTTCGATTCCTGGCACGGGAGACCTTCATTAATATAATATTTTGGGTCCCACAGTATCAAAGCAGGCTGTAATCTATAGTATACGGGTCCCGAATAAAGTAACGGCATGCATATACATTATACAGACATAATCAGTACCTCCATGTTTTTCTAATTTGATACACAATGATCCATTGGTTTTGGTGGTAGGTTGAAAATCAACCGTCTTTAATTGATTTATACTCAAATCTCTTTCACTACTTTTGTTTCTCTCTGCCTTTCTCTCTTTCTTTTCCATCCCATTGCGGCACGTTGCCCACTGACCCATGTAGCTACACCAGGACACGATTAACATTTAATGCTATTTTCTGGTTCCATTTATGCTTTCAATGTTAAACATTCACATTTGATAGTTATATTGATGTACTTTTTGTTTGGATGATAAAACATCAAACTCAAACTCACTTAATCGGCCCAGCTATATCAAGGTGTTCAGTAAACTTGCCTTTGGACAGGTCACTGTCGATGGTGATCATGATTTATTTAGAGGCTGCCAATCCATGCAACGACATGCAAAAGCAATGATAATACGCAGTGATTTCTAATTAAAAAATGAATAAATAAATAAGTGTTCTGGTGCAGAATGGTCCATGACTTGTACTTAAAGAGAAGGTTGAGTTCTGGGAAGAGGTAAAAAATAATTTGTGAGCGTTGTCATTGTTATTATGCAAGGGTGGAAGAACATCAGATTAAACATATTCCTTGAAAAGCATGGCTCTTCAAATGCCTTCATATTCTAAATATGACATAAAATACATAAAAATCGGGGGGAGGTTTTTTTTCACCATGTGCTCGTGTAGTCCCATGTACATCATTCTGTGTACAGTGCTTGTAACTTTGCCAAGATTTGGCCACATTTCTTATCATTTTGATGATTCCAGAACCTTGCAATACACACAAATACTTATATACTAGATAATCAACCTTTTCTGATAGATTCCACACCGTTTTTTTCACAATGCAGTCCCATGACAAGAACTCAACTTTATCTTTAACCGTAGTCTTAGTTAAATGTATTATTTCCTATGTACTAAATACCATAAAATAGATAAACGATCTTGTTGGCTTGATATGAGTAACTGTTAACTAATTTCTAAGTGCATATTTGTGCTCAGTCTAAAATTAAGCAGAACACTTTCATCAGTCCATAGGCCTTTGATGTATTCCGGCAGAGAACAATATAATAGCACATTCTTTCACAAAAATCCTATATTAAAGATGATGAAAATATGAAACAAGCCACAACGGTTGCTCTAGTATGGATCCCACGTCATAGCTCGATCAATATATTCAACACCCTTTTTCATTCAAATGAAGTTGGATGTTGAACTTCTCCCGACATGGAAATCCCGTGTGGTCTAGTGGTTAGGATTCGTGGTTTTCACCCACGCGGCCCGGGTTCGATTCCCGGCACGGGAGACCTTCATTATTTTGGGGTCCCACAGCATCAAAGCAGGCTTATATATAATAAAATATTGTGACTATAATGTACGCGTCCCGAATAAAGTAACGGCATTCATATACATTATTTAGACATAATCAGTACCTCCATGTTTTTCTAATTTGATACCCAATAGGTCCATTGGTTTTGGTGGTAGGTTGAAAATCAACCGTCTTTAATTGATCTCTACTACTTTTGTTTCTCTCT
>BEXV01001252.1:19907-30240 GCA_003118195.1 Hemicentrotus pulcherrimus
AAAAAAAAAAAAACTTTTTTTTTTTTTCCCCCCCCCCCCCCCCCGCCACATCCTTGCTAAACATGCACTTCCACATTTATTCAACAGGGGTTGTTATTTTACCCTGACAGCCTATAGTGTTTCTTGTAAATAGTACGGGTATCAGTACTACAGAGTAACACTTCCAGTACTTTAGTGAACAAATGCCACAAATAGACATCCTTATCCAAAACAGTAACCTTTCAAAGTTTCCAGACATTTAGACTTTAGTAATCTGCAAGAACAGACTCTAAATTGACACTTCACCACAATTTTGTTTAAATGCTTCATGTTGCCTCATGCTTAGGAAAAAAATAGATGTTGTATTGCCCTTTGCGACCGACCCAATAATCTTAAAATCTACGGTCTGCATTTTTAAATAAAAATCAAAAAAATTACCGCTTCTTGGAAAAAAAATGTTTAATGAATACGGGTAGCAAAAATTGTTTAAAGGCCCACTGCACTACTTGTAGCTACTTGCGCCATCTATATAACAAACAGTGCCTAATCGGTGACCATTGGTCCCCCCATGATCCTCTTTTTCTTATGTTAACTGACAGCTGAGTTGATGAGATAACCACCTGTCCAGTGACCTTCAGGGCGCTCTAATCCCTCCTGTAAACTACGGCAGATAAGCTTTAAGTGGGATATAGATGCATAAAATCATCAAATTATTCCCAATTCTCACTCGTCTGTTGCCCTAGTTGGTGGCGTAAACAAGTAGACCCGACCTCGTGTATGTGTATGTACCATGCACTGTACCAGCTAGAAACCAGTGATATTCGGGCGACAGTCGCTGTTTTGAGGGGGGGGGGGAAGAAAAGAAATTCGCCAGACCGACCCAGGTTCTGGCACCTAAAGGGCAATACAACATCAATTTTTTTTTAGGTCTTATCATGTGCATATAGTTCATATTCCATCCAATTTGCAATCTTACTCATTTGAATTTGTGGTTGTGGACCACCCTGGTGTCGTGTACAAAAAGATTCAAATAGATACCAGTAATTGAGCGGCATATGTTTGCAAGCACACCCACTTGGCGGAAATTCCCCAAGCAATCTTCCTATTACATGACATACACTATATTTGTATGTGCATAGTACATGATACTGTGTCAATATTTTAACTTTGATAAACATACATGAACAAAGTATGAATTAATAGGCACTTCAAAACTTGTTTATATTAATCATGAGGTTTTTAAAGGCATACAACAGTTCACATTTAATGTATCTTGTATTTGGGGTTCTGACTGTATCATACCACCACTGCTGCAACTAAGAAAACACTTATTTCATGACCCTCATAAACAAGCTCCATCAATTGCTTTTCAGGACCTACAGGCAAATAGAAGTCTACCAAACAACAAGGTTTAAAATCCTGAACAAAGATTCACAAAACAATTATGAGCAGCAAACTGTCATTCATTCATTCTTTTTTTTTTTGTATATACATGTACATCCTAGTTATTTCTTCAAATATAAATTTATGAAACATGTTTTTACTACTAGATTTAGTACGTTTATATTTGGCACATAATACAACAAGTCTTCAAATGCAAAGATATATATTAGATACAAGAAAACAGACATGTGAGAATTCCTCTAGAAATAGCAATATAAATACACATGTAATAAAGAATACAATTAAATGAATGAACCTCTTTAAACCAAATGCCATTGTAGAATTAAAGCTTGTTCAGATATATGCTACGGTAAACAGCTGCAAAAAAAAAAAAGTTGAATTTGTTTCTGTGTGCAATGAATGACAACTGAGTGCAACAAACGACTTGTGCATATTCACTGAGCTCTGTTATAGAGGAAAAAGAAATGTGAAGCATTTTACACTTTTTGGTCACAAAGAAAAACTGCTGCAGTTTTGCAGCCTCATTTCTGAATGAGTCTTTAGAGTTTAGATGAAACCATTAAATGAGAGGAACGCCCAAGGTGTATGGTCATTTGCTGTCCCATATATAAGTAACCCTGTCATATAAAGATATGAAATCAATCGCAACTATGAACGTTAATCATAAGAGACTGCAAGTCTGCGATTGATATTAAGAGGACTTGTGATTGATTCTGATGATTAGATTACCAATGTACCGGTAGTCTGTAACATAAGGGACAACATGTGTGCCTTGCTAGGACAGATTCTTAAAAAAAACATCCCCTGTATTACCACCATCTACCTCACCCTCTGATTACTACCACCAACCCTCCCCCACCCAGGCAACCTGCCTTCTCAGACAACTGCCCCCAAGACAATACCCCATATTTCTAGTTCTAGGGCAACCACTCCCTGGCCAATTACCAGCGGGACAATTACCCCTAAAAAAACAAACAAATACATTCCAGCAGAGAATTAGAGGGAAAAGATGAACTTTAAAGAGCAGAGATTCAAAACACCAGGACATGAACAAATTAATACAGGTTCCTTTAAAAGTGACATAGAAATAAGTGCAAGTTAAGGCAAAAATAGGCACTTCAAAATTGTAGAGAAGTACAACTAGGGGGCATTAATGATGGATTGCTAACCAGTGCATCTTTCATTATCCCATTCAAAAGGAAATATATACTCATTTCAGCCTCTGAAAAACACAGGCAAGCACCCGAAAAGAACAGGGTTATATTATCAATCAATAACTAGTTCAAATGGAGGCCCTGTGTAAAGGAGAGTCACCACCTTCGGATGGTAAGAACCAACTGCACTATTTGTATATTAAAGAGTAGGGGGAAACCCCTGTGTAGAAATCCACCTGCACAATTCCAATCAGTTATCCTTGGAGGAGAGACCCGAGGGTTGAAGTGATTCAGTTCGTTTTCAGCCTCCCAGGCTCAGATGGCGACAAATAACAAATTCACCTCCAAATTCTTTAGCCTCTTGGGCTAGTAACCACTGACCAATCATCCTCCATTGAGTGAGGTACTTCAAGAACCCTGCTTTGACTGGCTGAGACTACATGTCACTGCATCTTGCATCAAATTTAATTCATTCATGCAATAGACTAGAATAGATGTACCATTTATTTTAATAAATGCAGGAAGAAATAAAATGCCCTAAACAACATTGTGCAATATTCTACCACATAGTACCATGTCCCCATGACATAATAGTATAAGCCAATAGCAAATGATGTCATACTTCATGTTTCACCACTCTAACTTAACAACGGCATAAAATGTTTGCTTTTCTGTGTGGGTTTTATGAATCATACATTTCATCCTTCACAGACAGAGCACATCAAACTCTGTAATAAGCTACTTCAAGAAAATATCTATTTATATTTCCTTTTATATACCATCCATGAGTTTGTAGGACACCATAGCATCAACCTTGTGTATAGAAGTTGTGAATGACCTTAACCTGACCTCTTCAGAGTTCTCGATCAGCGACGGTCCAGACTCCTCCCATTTTTCTGGAGTGTTCAAGTCCTTGTCCGTGTAGATAAGCAAGTTGAACTTACCTTAAAAAAATAATGAAGGAAAGCAGAGCATACACAGATGAGCAAAATAACAAGAACCAGAACTGAATAACTAAATTACAAACTTCTGGTTTAAACATTATATATCACTTACTCAAGCATGTAACTTAGGCAATTTAAGAAAGCTTTGGACTTGAGCCCACTGCACTCATACTATACAATTCTACACTCCTGACGGACAGCCAACTCCTACCACCCATCCTCTCCAACCGGCGTTATAGTTTGCTTAGAACTATAAGCTCAAGAAAAATTACCAACAGTCCATTTCAGGACCCCCCTCTCTCTCTCTCTCTCTCACATGGTGCAACCGTAAGCCTACTGTAAATTCTATGATTGTGTATTTGAACAGATTACAATATTGTGTATAACAAAAAGCAAGATAAATCTTCCCGATTGTGATTCTGATTCCAAACCAAAATTGTATAAGTAGGAAAGGCTAGATCAGATGCAAATATACCAGTTCGTAGATACAATCTGAGCATGTGGGGATTGATCAGCGCACGTGCAGATAAAGGTCACTTGAAAAAAATTGTTTAACCCACTGAGACTAATACTGGATACTGCTCACGAAAGTTATGTAATCATTATTCATGCATGCACTTGAGATGCATTCTATTGAACACAGGTGGAAGTAATCTTTTCAAGAAGGCAAACAAAGAATCACCTCCATGACTTTAGCTGTGATTATTCCAAAAGGCACAAAGTTGGATTTATCTATGATTAAAAGATATGTGGATATTTGGCTAACTACGAACTGGTCTATTCACCTGTTATGGCCTTATGGCTGCACTATTGTATCTCGATAGTATTTGTTGCTAGGTAAGAAAAAATTATGCAAGTCCTAACCAACAAATGATATATGCAATTAGCATTCTTAATCAATCCTAATCTTTGTGAAGCACTCCCAAGAACTCACGACATCCTTTGAACTATGAATGCAAGTACACAACACATACATGTATTCATCATTCAATCATTATTTATGTATGCATAGAAAGCTGAAGAGAGCTTGACTTACAGGCCGTCTCTAAGAGAGGAAGGAATGTGACGGAAGCTGTGATTTGCTTGATGACTGCTTGTATTCCTTTGTGAATCTCTGCTTGTGACTTCTCCCTCGGCTTACTGTAAAGATAATTGACATACAATATGGTTTGCTTTATCCAAAGGCTAGGACACAAGTAAGACTATAAGGAAAACTGGTAGCTTATTTAAGTCTGCTAGTATTTCAATTACGGTAACCAGATAAGACACTAACCCTAGCCCAAACCTAACATAAAATCCGGTTGCAAACTCAGAACAATCTTTAACAAAATTTAGCATGTATCGATTATCATGAGTGAATGTTGGATCAATGCCAGTACACAACAACTACACATCAGAGGTAAGTATCTGATCCAACATCAAAACTTTTAGACTTACCAACCTATTGAACTTGTTCACAACTTGATCAAGATTAATCAAAATTTGCAATCGGATTTGAAATGCAATTTTTCAAATTCAAATCGTCCCAATGGAGGTCTTGAAATGAACAGCAGTATAAATAGTTTAAAGCCCTTCAGTCAGAGTGAGAATCATCCTAAACTCAGACATGAGAATGAAGTTTGTTGAAAAAACAGAAAATTATAAACATCTTTAACTATAAATCTTTAACTTTAAGTCTCTGTACCGAGCCGAAGGGTTTACCGCGACACGTCTGAACAAATCAGCATCTTTATCTATAACTTCACCGCAAACCAAACCCTATACCTCCAAATATATCTTTGACAAAATAAAACCTGGAGCATGTCGTCCTGTGTGGCTGGCAGGAGTGTGTTTGCACGACCCCATGCCAAAGAGCAAATTTGTAAAAATTTGCTTCCAAGATTTTGATTGTTCTATACATGAGATATCATTTCCAATCATGACAGAGACGTGCATCTTTATTGACTACAGATGGTAGCTACCCAGATTCAGTAGTTTCCTTTAAAATAAGCATATCATTTTTGAAGTTACTGGGATTCTAATGCAATTTAATCTTACGTCCATCTTCTAGCCGCAAAAAGGAAATGTCACAAGAGCAGAAGTAAGAATAGCCACTGAACCATACCTGTCGTGTGTCATGGTTTTGTCACAATCTATATCAAACTGCCATCTCTCCACCACCTCATTGGTTTTCTCAGTGGAGATCGTCACCACCACCTTCTGTACAATCTGCAGATTCAGCCATTCTGCACCAAGAGAAGAAGGAAAGGTCAGAGGCTTTGAACATTTTGAAAAATTCAAGTATTCAAGTATGTGTAGCAGATAAGCTGGTCAGAAATAGTTTTTGTTACTGAATTTTAGTTATCGTTTTAGAAACATATCAATTAATTATCAACTATAATTCCTCCTTTCTCTCTTTCTTTATTTTCTGTTCCTGTTTCTTTTGTTTTCCTACTTTTTATTTGTTACATCATATCAATTTTACTAGTAAAATGTTGTTATACTTTAAATTTGCCTATTCTATATTGCACCATCAAAATTTCATCAATGACCCTTGTCAATTCAATTCAGATGCAGAACAAGGAACCATTTTATTTTAATTTGGATATTTGAGGGATAACTGGGACACAGATCTTTTCACAATCGTTGTTGTCATGCTAACCATACTAGCTACTTTCAAGAATCAACAATGTTCACACGTCCATTGCTAGCTCATTATTTGGTGTCGTTATGTATCTTAGTTGAGCAATGTAATACATGTAAATGTGTTTGTTGCGTTGAAAAACCTACAAGGGAAAGAACAGACATTGATTAGTGTCAACATTTTGATGGAGGGTTTAACATTGGTTCTAGAACCCAGTGAGGAATTTTGTAAAGTTTAAAGTTAACAGTTTGGTACCAGAGCCCTGTGTCATAATGATTTGTATTTAAAATGTTTTTCTTTTTAAATTTCGATATCAAATTTGCTCACAGCCAATCTACTGCAACAGTTCCAGTTGCTTATATCAGTTATTGAAATCTAATTATTGGTAACAAGTTTTTGAAATGGGGCCATGACATTGATTTTGGTTTGTGAGCTAAAACACTGGTTGACAGCTGCATCATCGGAAAATAACTTCAAATAAGTTAATAATAATAATAAAAGCTAGTTCTTATATAGCGCTTTTCAGGACCAATGGCCCTCTCAAAGCGCTTTACAGATATATATATATATTATTACCCCGGTCATCGAATTCAGGCTTACTCGCACACAATGTATGCACATTCTCCACTCCTGGGGAGCATTCCAGCCAGGCGTCATTTTTGCAAGTGCACACTTGCTAATCTAAGCACATTACCTTTCACATCCTACCCGGTACCCATTTAACACCCGGGTGGAGAGTGGTTAATGTAGATCAATGTCTTGCCAAAGGACATTAGTACCGCAGTGGGAATTGAACTCAAACTTGTAATCCACAGTCCAGTGACACCTCTACGAAGTTACCTTTTAGTTGTTCCATTACTGAAGTCAGGTAGGTCTTGAGTGCCTTGTCTGTGGTCGTCAGCAGGGGTAACTTGTACATGTCGCATCTTGTGAATGTCTCTGCTGGATAGATCCCTCTCTGGTATAGCAGGTTATTGATTCCATAATCTAAAACAAAGATGAAAGGAATAATGATGATGATGAGAATATCAATAATAAATAATAACTAGACATGGAATTAGTCACGGCGACGAATTAGGTGATCTGTCGCTTTGATCGAGACATGACATACTGGTATGTAGAAACTCTTGGGATGATTTGGTCTTTTAAAAAAATTCCACCCTTCACTCATATAACAAGCCTATGTACAAGCTCATTTAGTAATCAAGGATATAAATCAATAGTGATGACAGGAGATGGAAAACAAACAACAAAATAACACGTTGTTCATAAAGTACAAATTATGATTATTTATTATACAAATATGTTGGATTGTAGAGGGCAGCAAAAAAATTGATGCAGATGAGAATTGTAAGAGAGATTAAGTAACGATGGGGAAAAGTAATACCCAGAGGCATTCACTGGATCTTACCATGATACCAAAAGGCTGGACTGGATGTTTAGATTTACGACCCAGCCAAGTATCATGTTTTGATGGTGGCTTGGTCATTTCGGTGGGTCGGTGAAAAGGATAACAAGTAAAAGGAGCATTAATCCTAACCAGAGGACTTGTGGTCAGATTTGTTTATGTTGGCGAAAGAGTTGTGCGGTCGTGAGATCAACAGATCGAGAAATAGAGAGAGAGAGAGAGATTTGAAAGACTACGCTCATTAGGAGATTTGCTACACTACGTAGCCAATCATGTCATTATAACATAGAGTCAGAGAGAAATTAAGACTTTGAAAAAATAATCCCATTTTCAATTCGTATAACACGTACAAGTAGAAGATCTGATACGTGTCATTAGGTGTCATCAATTGTCACTAAAGTTGAGTTGAGTTTTGTACAGTGGTGTTTGATATGTGGAGACTGGAGAATTGATAGAACAGTTTTTAATACACAGGGTAGTATTAAACGCAGCTGTGCATGTGTGTCTAAATAGCAAGTAAAATACAATCTTTTCAACTTAACAAATAACAGTTAGAAAAAATTAGTTGGAAAATTAAATTGAGAGTCTAGACTACTGTCAAATAGTGCTGTAAGTCAGACGCTATGTTCGTGTTCGGTTCGGTTCGGCAGAGTTCGGCAATATTTCACCCGAACTTGGTTGGGTTCGGGGTTCGGTAATATAATAGCAAGCATCGTTATAGCCACAGCGGTCGGCACTCGGCGGGCTGGCCGGCCGGGCCCGACCAACACGAAGGACTTCTGCCCACTCCTGCTGAAATACAGTGCTTCAGACCAGCACGAATTTCGCTTTAAAAAAATGCTCTAAAATTTTTTATTAAGAAAAGTACTACTTACATTCGTATTTCCATTTTGAATCGTGTTTTATTTTCAATTTTGAAAGAATCATGTTTTCAATTTGTCAATAAATGATATGTTTTCAAGATTTTCCGAGACGGTTGTTGTCTAATGTGAGAGTTATGAAAGTTGCCATCTTGAATAGCTATTCAGGCTCGTCAATAACTGTTTTTTATAAGTTTTTATTTTCAATAGTAAAAATTTAAAATCCCCATTTTTCCTGAATAAATAAATACCATACTACCATACNAAAATTCATAACTTTTGTATCCTTTGTCGGATTTTCGTCAAACCTTCACTGATATGTTTCTCTCACTGTTCTGCTTTTATTAAAAACAACTTAAATACAGGGTGGACTTTCCCTTTAATGTAAATCAAAAACAGTAGAGGACCTAGGATAGAACCTTGTGGAATGGAATGGCATGTGTAAAAATTGGATGAATTATTATTATAAACTACATACCGGTATTGAGATCTACCTGTATTACAAAGATTACTTTCAAACCAAGATGACAGACAAATTAGAGAGTTGTTCTATTACCCGAGTGGCGAGTTATCACACAGATTACTGAGCTGGGAAACATTGCCAGGCGCAGTGCCAGGTAGAGGGGCATAAATCGAAACTAAAAAAAAAAAAAATTTAAAAAAAAGGGAAAATTTTTTTAAAAAACAAAACAAAACAAAAGGGAAAACAAGAGTCAGCTAGATCTAGCACTGGTTTTTCTAGTTCTACATGATTTTGAGCTGTAAATCAGCTGGAAATTACGGTTATTTACAGTCTAGACTAGTCTAGTATGATTTTGGAGCATCCCATTCAAAAGTAAATAGAGGTCTACCTAGATTCTAGGTCTAGATCTAGAATCTATAATTTTTAATTTCTCTCATTTGTTTTCAGTTTTGTAGTTGTAGATCTAGATCTAGGTCTAGATCTACACGACACGCGTGTCAAAAATTGATACCTCTCAGTCCACATCTAGACCTACAGCACCTAGACTCTAGAGGTCAATACGCATTAGCATTGACCATTTTGACTACTTAAGTTGCTACTGAGGAACAAAGACTTACAAATACAAACTAGATCTAGATGAAATCAATTTTACAAACAAAGTAAATTGACAGGGACGTCGCGTCATGCGACGTCACTGGTAACAAGTCAAATTTCACAGTTGGTGGGACCGAACACAATCCATTTAGGTAGTATGTCACATGCACATTTCCTACTGGAATAGACCCCCCTTTCATTACTTTCAAATTGATTTAACTGTGATCGAATATGATGGTTATATTGCTATGACGTTATATCGACGCTGTAAGATACTTACAAAAGAATTCTGCAACAGTTTCACTCGATCCTTTCAGGGTAATCGTGTTTTTCGTTGCTTGCTGTGTCCCCGCCATTTTTTTGATACTGCACGAGCTGATAAAAAACATGGTGTGATTGGTCAATCCACATATCCAGATCTAGGGTCGCCGATCGACCCCAAAGAAAAACCTAGTCTAAGGAACAGAATCTACAGACATTCCCTTGCACAAGACAACTTTCTACTCAGTTTAGTGGTGGATGATCTAAATATGAAAGTAGGCCTCCTCCATGTGGTAAAATGATTAAGCATCTCAAAAGTGATTAATTATTCCTTTATTGCAAATTAAAGCAAGCGAACAACCACTTTGTTCAAGTGATACCTAGTTCTTGCTCTGTTTCACATAGACCTATACCCCTTCATTATTTCATTTTTTTGGAGGGGGGATTTTTAAATAGATCTACCCTCGAGGTTATTTTATTCTGATTTTTGAAATGATTTTTGAAACGATTGAAATGGATGTTATCTTGTCGTAGCGACTGTCCATTCATTCAATAAAGTCCTATGGGAAAAGGCTAGCTAACCCGGCAATCGAGCACATTTTTTTTTTTTTTTTTTTTTGCGCCCGAAAATTTGCTCGTGGGG
>BEXV01001252.1:48878-60713 GCA_003118195.1 Hemicentrotus pulcherrimus
TCGTGCAACTGGGTTTGCTCATGTTTCGTGCTCTCAATTTCCCAGATTTCTTTCATTTTGCGTGATATTTCTATGAAATACAAAGGCCATTAATTGCTTCAATTGTCTAAACTAAAATTGGACTATGATAGCGATGGGAAACTGACAGCTGTTGGAGAAAACGAGCGACTCGGAAACACCTCCCTTTAATTCGGTCCCACATATTGCCGTTTGTGCTGCAAAAGTCGATTACATTTGCATCAGTAAATAGAAGTCTAGAACTAGAAGTAGTAGAAGAAATTGTATAGAACTGACCACTTATTCTAATATAAATCATGGTACGGGTACTAGCGAGCGGAGAGGTCGTTGCAGACGAGGATCCAAGAGCAGAAGCGTCAAGAAACCGACAATCGGGATCAGGATCGTCTAGACCAATGGTGATTAATTTTTAATTTAAATTTTTATCAAAATAACATTTAATTTAAGATGTTAACGTAACATTAACAATAGCAGGTTTTAAATGCATTTAATTCTCCTAACCGCATATACTATTTGGCTGAAAAAGAGCCAACAAAAGTGGTGCTCTATTTTTACTTGCGAATTTGCTTGGATTTTGCTGTCGCATGAATAGACCCTCTATGAACTTCCTGTCAAAACGGGCCACTAGACAGCTCGGCTCAGTGAATATAATTGAGCTTGTAGCGCTCACAGCTCAGTCACACACACTTCACCTAATTTCACTGTCATAGTGTTGATAAGACTAAGATAAGAATGAGAAAATGTTGTTTTGCCTTAATCTCTAAACGATGTGAATTTATTAAACTAAGATGTAGCTAGACCTTCGGTATCATGTGACCCTGCTGTATATTATGGGAAATTCTCTAAAATTTCTTACAATAGCTATACAGCACACAATCATGGCTTGGGGAATTGAAGCAAGCTTGTGTTGTAGCGTGCCAAGCTTTTCTGAGAGAATTTCTCCAAGCGTTGGTGTTTGCCAATGCATGTATAATACTTCAAATTAATAAATGTGCTTATACTGGCTGTATTTTAAAAATATGTCACTCTTAAGCAAGATTAAGAATTGTAGAAAATTTTTAGCATGTTAATCGTAGTATAGCAGAATAAGTATTTTTAGAATCACAGGAAGTTAGTGTGTCTGCAAAATCAACGAGGTATTGGAGATGCAAGGCATTATGGGAATGCATATCGCTATATATGCAGTAGGGAGAATTGAAATAAGACAAGGTATTTTTAAATCCTAAGGCCTTTTTACTTACTAACTTTTTATACCGGTAGTCATTTTAATCAATGTTAAAAATAAAATACTGAAGCATGTCTTATTTCCTCATGGCCTTTTCACCATAACATTTTTTTAAAACATAATAACCTAGAGGTACTATGAAATGCATTTGAAATGATCTTCTATTTCAGGGAAGGATTCATCATGACAACAACGCGGGCCAGCAAGGAGGTTATGGTGGAGCTTACGGAGGAGAAGGAGCCGGAGGAGGAGCTCATGGAGGTGGAGGAGGAGGAGGAGAGATCTCCATCTTTCAAGTCCTGAATCAGAAATTGCTTGACTTGGGCATTCCTCGATGGTCGTTTGGGACAACGGTGATTGAACCCATCGTGACAGTTGGCTTTCTAGCTGCCTTGCTGCTTCTCGGAGTGAAGGGACTCTTTCTTGGAGCAGTGCTCTTTGCTGCTGTCAAATTCAGTGGAGGAATGGATGGTGGTGGAGGGGACAATACTGGCAGGAATACCGGTGGCGGGGGTAGGGGTGGAGGGATGGGTCGAGGGAGAGGTGTGGGTAGGACAACAGGTGGAAGAATGATTGGTAGAAGGAGGTGATGAGAGGAACCACGCCCTAAAACCGAATTGAAGTTAATCCTAGCTCCCAGCCGGGCTCGGCACTTACAGCCGCCACACTACGGCACCCAAGATCTAAATTTGGACCCCCCAAATTCTGAAAATTTACATAGGGCTCATGCATACAGAACCGAAAAAGTTCAATCCGGACCACCATCCAAAAAGTTAGTGTAGAGCCCTGCGATCAGTGCCATAGGTGGTTGGAACTGCCTTAAGTTTATCGTTGTATCTACTATTTTTGGAGTGGAAAAAGGCCAGTGATTTTTGCTGAAATCCAAAGTGGGTACAGAAATTGATAACTGGATTATGGTAAATTGATTATAGAAAACAATGAAAATGGAAGCCATGATTAATAATGTCAAAAGAAATCTTATTGTGATGGATGTTGAATACTTTATTAGCACCATGAAAGGTGAAATTATGTGGACATTGAATGATAATCCTGAAAGAGGGATGATTCATCTGATGATAGAGTTGATAAGAACCAATTTTCAGTTTACACAATAAAATTCATTAAAGCTAATCTTGAGCTCTGGTATGGGAATCATATGTCAAGAGAAAATGGCTATGATTCAATCTGGATTCATTCATTTCCCGATCTCAGGGGGCTGGTGTTGGTGAATGGGAAAATGACATGTAAATCATCAACACTAATTGCGAGCATCAGTTCAGCAGCTGATATTCAACATAATTTCTGAGGTTAACCTAAACACCATAATGACTTCAATTTCGACATTGTGGCTGGTCTTGATGTTTTTACAACACCAACAGCAGCTTTCAACATTCAACTTGAAATCACCCACTGTGATTGTGACATAAGTCAGATTATCTTCCTAAGGCTAAGGCTAAGGCTAAGGCTAGACTTTAAGCTCCAGTCATTTGACAAAATTTGCTGTAGTTGTAGGTGAAAGTCACATAAGGAAATTGTTGAAGAAAATCATCAGAATGTTGTAAATCTTTTGAATTCATTCTGTGACACACCGCAAGTCCTTTAACCTTTGGAAGTTTCAACGTCTACGGTACAGACGATGGAAGATCTCTAAACCATGCACTACCACGGCCGAACAGGTTTTCAAATTAAAGATGTGTCACAGAACTCGTACATTATACTAAACAGAATTTGTTCCGATTGAATGATACTGAAAGGCTGTATGATTTAGAAGGGATAGCAAGGACACTATGCTACCCAGAATGCACCAACATCCTTCATCTTATTTAAACATATTTGTGGCTTACACCCAGTAAATAAGATCGAATGATCGATCTGTATTGAAAAATAAGTCAATCGATATTATTTACTGGGTGTAAGCCACAAATATGTTTAAATAATTGAAATTTCTCCCAGAAAGCATTACATTTATAAAATCCTTCATCTTGTTGCTCAATTAATTTTTTTTTTTTACTCGTAGTCATTGAAGCCTTCACTTTTTAACCCTTTTTCATGGAACTTGCATAAAGTATCAAGTTACAGTAATCAATAAGTGATGGCTTAGAAAATGTGTTTATTCCCAAATTTAGGGTCTGCAAAAGGAATTTTCAAATAGAATTTGTTGTCCATTTGCAGATATCTGATTTGTTAAAGTTGTTTTATCTGTTATAAAAGGTGGGCCTTTCATAACACCCTGGGACCATTTCACAAAAAAATTGTCATCAATGACAAATGACAGTTTTTGTTATAAGTTAGTGAAATCCTTGCTTCTGATTGGTTATCAGTAGATTTGTCACTAATTTTTGTCATTTGTCATTGAAAAAAGCCTTGTGAAACGGGGCCCAGGTCTGTAGAGATACAAAGGTTTTAGGTTCAAGCCTCAGCGTGGCCTTAGAGTGTCCTTTTACAAGACATCAAACTACATTTGCTTCTCTTCATCCAGGGGGTTGTTTCACAAAGAATAAAATAAAATTTAAGTTGGACTTAACTATGGCAGGCCATTCATACCACTGTTTGCACTTACCAATTACTGGCATAGATCTCAGAAGGGACGTATAAATCGTGGTCACAAATATACAGAATATACATTTTTCGATAGTACATTATTGAAGGTAAAAATATTATCTAAAGATCATAATTGAGAGACCAATAATAAGAGCAACCAGTAGAATGAATAGCCTGACATTATCAAGTCCCACTTAAGGTCGACCTTAGTCTTTGTGAAACAATCCCAAGGCGTTAAATGGGTTTCATTGAATGATTTATTAGAGTTGAAACAGTTTGTGGGGAAAAAAAATCACATTCCAGTCAAGAGACTGAATTTGCTAAGAATAATCATTCTACCAGTAGGAAGGAATCCCTTGAATGTTGTGAGCACCAAGATCAGTAGCGTACCTAGAGCCGGGGTAATATTGCCTTGAGCACCTTTTGTGGTGGATATCAACATACCCAACATTATTATCATTATTATCACTATGGGTATGTATTAGAGATTAAATTAGCCTGTCTGATACCATGTCGATTTTGAAATGTGATCATTTACTGAATTTGCAGGGCTAAATTATTGTATGTTTACCTTTGTGATGTGGAATAAATATATATCTTTTGTCTCTATCAAATGAATTATACAAAAATAAAAACCATTAACATAGTTACATGTACATATTTACAGTCTATATTACATGAGTTCAGTATTGATATTACCAGTATTCATATACTGTGCTAAGCGGCATTAATAGCGTTTCACTGAGTAGGAAACTATCATGATAGTTACAAAGAAAATAGCAAGAGTTCAAGAAGTGACCCCAAGTGCAGTGTGTATTTTTCATTTGAACTGTCAGTCAACTATTGCAGCTTTTTTCAACCCTGTTAGGAACTCGCCCCAATCCAAAATTCATAGCAGACGATATATTTTCCATCACTCTTACATATACACTTAGGTGTAAGTGCACATTTTTGCATGGGGCACCGACACCTCTTGCCAAAAAAATTATTGCCATATAGTATTCACTTTCTAAAATTTTCCCCCTCACTTGCCAAAAATTGAGACATTTTTTACAGCAAAAAGAAATTGTCATCTGTATGATGATTTGAAAATTATATATTCAGCACCTCGATACCTGAATATAAGGCAGGGTCAGCTCGTTGCAGCGAGGTGCCCGATGAGAGAGAGAGAGAGAGAGAGAGGATGAGGAAATGAAAAGGAAGAAGCAGAAAGGATGAAGAAATTAAGTTTTAAGAGAACAATTGAGAGAAGAAAAAAAAGTGACAAATCGGGTCACACGAATATAAGAGCTAAATATTTTTCTTTGGTATTTAAAATTTCTTCATGATATTTTCAAGGAATAGAATGAATAAACAAAGGTTTTGTTCAATTTAATTTGTAATCCCATGAATGGATTTGCTCATTTTGAGGCCGTACGTGGGACGACACACCGAAAACGTCCAAGTTCTTTATTCGCGTTTTCATAGATGTCCAAATATGAAATAAATGTTATTCAAAGTGACTTTAACCTCTAAAATGAAACGTTGGACATGCGCAATAAACCTTCTATGATTGGACAATCCCAAAGTAACTGTTCTATAGATTCCATCTATTATAGCATTCAAAACTGAGAAATATCATCCAAAAGAGGGAGTAAAAAAAAAGAAGGAAAAATTTTAAAAAAGATTTCCGACCGACCGACCAATGTTTTGGCACCTAAAGGGCAATACAACATCTTTGTTAGGCCCAATGCAAGGACGTTAGTCGTGGGAATGTCCATTTCTATCTTTTAGCTTAATAGTCGGAACAATAGAATCAACCGAGAGGAATCAACTGAAAGTTCTTAACAACTTATTCCAGAAGCGTAACATTAGATTTCTTTTCTCCATTCAAGTAGCATTGTATAGGCGGTGAAAAGATGATAACAATAATAATTCTTCGTCGTTAGCCTTGAGAATAACAATTTCTATTTCTCTCTACTAAAGGCCAAACAAGTGGAATCAACTGTTAAACGAATTTGTCGTGAGTTCTGAAATTACAATAACAACTTCTTTAACATTCCGTTTCCATGGTAACGGTCGTATTTGTTACTTGAAATTACTCAAATTTTAATCATAATCAAATAAGCATCTGAAGTTTTAAAGGTATTACAAAGTTTTGATATGGGGTCATGAATTTGGTTCAAATGAACATATTAGAGGCATATGCGATCCTACAATATGCAGTGATCGTTGTCGCGGTTGAAATCGAGTCTGAAATTATGAAATTATTAATAACAAACTCTTTATGTTGTATAGCGCCCTCTCAAGGTTAAGATATTAATTAAGCTATAGAACAATGTTTCTTGACTAATTTTGACCGATAAGCTATTCCCGTTTGGTAGGTATATACCACAACTACATATTCTGAAATTTTCAGGGTCGCAGCTACCATTGTACGGCAGTATGCGCTATTTGAAATTTATCAAAATTTATCGGAGTACCGATACATTTTTATTTTCATTTTTCTCGAAAGCAGAAGTGTTTTAGGGGCTAATTTTTGTAGTGCTTATTATACATCCACAGCGGCATCCAAATATATCAAAATTGTAAAGAATCATTATCCACAAAATTTTCAAAATTTCCCAAAACTTTGTATTACCTTTCAGATGCTTACTATTAGCTTCATATTGTTATAAATCATTAAAAAATCCAATATTACTTGATTCGTTTTCATTATAACAGCCCAGCGCTTTTAAATGAAAAGAAAAAATTTACACCACTATTTGCCTGCCTCTAATTCGACATGCAATAAATCGAAATGTATATTAAGTCAATAATGATTATTGTTTAGTCACACCGTGGAAAAGAAGATATTCAGGTTATAGTGATTCATCAAAGTTAATCGCTTTCTTTTCCCGGCATCCATGTGACTCTTTACAAACATCACTGCTGTTTTGTATTCACTGTTTTCCTGATTTTGTCTTTGCAGAATAAAATAATGATTATACAAAAAAGTAAAATAAGAGCAAAATATTTACGCCTTGTGATCAAGAACTTGGGCAGGGGTGTGTGTTGAAGGGGAAATCATTAATATGTTCCAACTTTGCCGGAAGACTACAAAGAACTAAAAAAAAAAGGGGGTTCTTCAGGCCATTAACAAAAAGGTAATTTCAAATAGGGGAGTAGCATCCTCGCACCCGTCTAGCAACGCATTTGGTGTCCCACCATTTCAGTTCAGCAACGTCCATGAAAATGAACTTACACATGGATTTGAAGTCGTATTACTTTACGAGCGGTCTAGCTCCCTCTATAGCTCATTGAATGCATTGAACTCACGCTTCGTTCAATTCAGAAACAAGAAAAGAAAGTAATTAAAGAAAGGAGAAAAAGTCAAAACAGCACAAAACAAAAGAAACGAAAAGAAAGAAGAAAAAGAAGAGAAGAGAACAGAACAGAACATAAATAAAGGGAAGGGAAGGGAAGATAAAAAGAAAAGAAGAAGAAAAAGGACCAGAAGAGGAAAAAAGAAAAGACAACTAAAAACTTAACAAACAAAAAAACAAACAAAACAAAGGAAAACAAATTAAAAAGAAGGGAAAAGAAGTACCTCTCACAAACCCAGTCTGACGTACCTCAAATATGAAGGCCTACTGCTCCCACCCCCGTGAATTTTACACCCCACAATTAAAAAAACTATGAACTGAAGATTTTATAATCTTTTAAATGTTTGGCACAGATTTTGTATTGATTTTTATTGTGCCCCTATACACTCCATCCCTCAACAGAGAAATCTTGGATCCTCGTGGTTATAACAGTAACATAAAAGGGTTAGCGACATACGACTCACAGATAGGAGTAAATTTGTGTTTAGAATGCTGCCATACATACCATCATAACATTAATGGGATGGTGTCAATATTTTCAGCTAAAAAACGTAATAGACAAAAAGTTGATCCTGTGCCTTTTCGACAATAAACACCTTTAGAAAATGAGTAGAAACTATAACCAATTGTAAATTAATTCAATTTAACTGATTCAAATTGCATCGGTTTTGATATTGAAATAAAATCTCAAAATAGTCACATTTAAATGTAGTTTCGGATTAGCATCGAGAAGAAGAAGAATCACAGAAGATAAAAGCAAATTTCCTGACCGTTGATGAGAAGCTTGTTAGAATGGAAATCAAGACCTAATTGATAAATTGTGTTAATCTACTAAAATATTTCCAGTGCTAGGAAACAGTAACAACGATTAGAATATAGAATAGATTATGCGAATCAAAACATCAAAATTCAAGGATCTTTGATACATAATTTACCCACAATGCTCCGAATTCATACTGTACTACCAGACCAAAATAGAGCAATCTGTTTATAACTGTTTATAACTAAAGACTAGCCATTTATCGCTCGTTTACGTTTGTGAATTTTTGTGTGGGCTAGCAACGTTATTGCTAGCGACGATGCTGAATTGGTCCAGCGCACTCATCCGGACCAAGCCCCAGCTAGATCTGCGGCAAATGCAGTCTATCCAGGCGGTGAATTTGTGTACCGGGGGTACGTTTCGATGCATTTTGGTTCAGTATAGTGCGCGTGCAGGTTCAGTGCAGTGAAAACGGCTAGTTGTATGCTGGATCGGGAATTCGACAACGGACAACATGACCTGACTGTGAATTTGTTTCGGAAATATTCTTGCCAAAATGTCGACTGCAAACTTAACTGATCTAGAGTGTGAACTTACACAATGTGGAGAGGATACGTGTAGAAATAGATATTGGTATGTTTTCTTGAGTTCCAGTTTGATAACTTTTTTCGGCGGCTTGTTAGGAATTTTGGTTGTTCGACTAGCGGTGCTACTAGGATGCAGGCGTCGGGTGTCGGACAGCCACCGGGCCAGCTCCACGAGCAATGTGGCGATGGAGCGCCCGGGGATGGTGCAGAATAATGAAGACGTCCCATGGATGACAGCAATTCGTGAATACTCGGCGAGTTTGATATCTGCACAAACGAAGATTGGAAAGTGCCTGGTAAGTCTTGAAAATTTACATTTTTTTTCCTTTTGAACTTAGACCTACTAGATCTAGATTCTCTAGATACATGATGTGGGCCCTAGATCTAGATCTGATCTAGATCTATAAAACGGTCTAACTGAAGGCTGAAACCTTATTCCTGGCTTTTTTTTTAAAGAATGGAAAAAAGTCAAGTCTCAAAGTCAAAGCCTCAACTCACGATTCAAATAATTGCAAGAATATTCAGTATTGAATTGAAGGGGGCAGATTATCTTTAAGAAAAAGAAGAAATAAAGTTTCAAATTGGGCCAGCCAATTCAAGGGCAAGGCTACAATTATTCTTCCAGCTCTTTTGCAATTGCATAATATGACTTGATGTTCAAATAAGCTCGTGTTGTAATATAGAGCCTAGGTCTAGTATTCTAGAGAACTGAACATTCCTAATTTAGTAATTAATGATTTTATATCTAGTCTATGTAAGTGATGAAATGCTGATGCTTTGAGTTTGATAAATGCATGGGCAATCAATTCTTTGGAATAAGTTCACTTGTAGTTGTACATGTATGAAAGCAGGAAGAAGAAAAAATAGCAAAATAGGGAAATAAATCTAACAATTTAAGAGAGTTATAGATCTATTTTGATTGCAATATGAAATCACTTTAAATAAAATCTATGTGAATTTCAATTTGGCTATTGGTTTATGGATTATGACGTATACATGTAACTCTCCTGTTCGTCATGTATGAAATATTGTTCCTTTTTCTCTAACCTGCCTTTTCTCTTGTGGCAATAGTCAAAATAAATTATAATTATATCTGCCCTATAAAAAGAAAAGACTCCCTTGGGTGAAAAATTTTGAAAACTCATCATTTAAGGTATTTTTGTGTGTTTTGGAACAAAAGGGAAAGTTGTTTGGCTCAATGTAACAGGGACATCACTGAATCAACCAATTTGAAGTGCCCATATCTTACAGTGATTACAATTTTCAGAAATTCATTAACTTTATTAGTTTGATCTTTCAGCTATCCAAATTGCAATATTGGTATACTACAGTACAGTTTTTGAACTTTGTTTTGACATAATGACAACTAATATTGCAGTTTTCTTTCTCAAAGTACAGGCCTAGTGAGGGAGAGCAATTGATTTATTCTGTTTTTAAATTGAACTTGACAATGTGATTAGACTTTAGGAAGGGTCAAAGAAGAATTATTGTGAGTTGAAAGTTTGTAATGATATATTGAGTCTAAAGTTACTAGTAATTGTGGGGGTATTTTCCTGAAGGATACAGGTATGTTGATATTTTTTACATGTTTTTATGGAGCTACTATTTATTAGCACTTATCATTGTAATCAGCAATAAGGTAATAACAATGAAATGCAGAGAAATTGAGATCTGACATAGGTATGCAAAGGAAACAGATATTCAAATATGAAAGTGGTATAAGCAACCTTCACACAACCTGTCAAAATCTACTTAACGACCTATAGAAAGCCATTTATGTAACTTCGGCAGACTCACAGTGCCGACGATCTCCGACCTGAGTGGAGGAAGGATACAAGAGAGAGAGAGAGGTACAACTGTACATGTAACTGCTGCTGTTCAGGAAGACTCTTTGAGAGGCACTCGCATTCCAGATGAAGCCGACAAGTTTTATTGTATACAGTACATGTATGTTTAATGTATTACATGGAATGGATCAGGTTTAGTTTTTCATCTGGACTCACAAAGCATCAAATTTTTTGAAGATCATAATGATTGGAGTTAAGGTTGAGAACTGGAGGTGAAAGTCAAGTTTGGAATTAAAGTGCTTCACATTGGGTGCAGTTTTCTAGACCGTCTCTAAGAATTACCATCTGATATATGCCTCTACAATCTACACTGTAGGTATCATCAGATCTGAGATGCATTCGTACGAGTAGGCTTCATAGATTGCCTGTAAATCTGCAGTGCTACACAGTGTATCAGCAAAAAAAATATTGGAATTTCCCCGATATCTGGATGTGAAATTCAAGTTATAAAAGTATAATGCTTCATAATCGATATTGGATGCAGTTTTCTAGACCATCTCTGAGAATTACTACATGTATTGATTGGACTAGTATCGATGCACCAAGGTATCGTGTACTCTCATACTAGTAGGCCTTCTTAATCATGGATTGCCTGTATCTCTGCAGTGCTACACAGTGTATCAGCAAAAACTCTTAGAAATTCTGTGATACCTTTTAGTGACAACTTGGTCACAAGAAGAAGAAGATCAACAGCAGACCAAACAATATTACAGAACACCAAACAATCAACAACTGGTCTGTGTGGAATCAATTTGGAGTCAGTTTGTGTGTGTGATGACAGTGTAACCAATGATAATGGAAAGTCACTTGTAACTGCTTAAAGTGTAAGGTCTACGGCAGTACTGCGACTACAAGGAAGGAAGATTGAAAGACGTGCAACACCTCCAATGATTGAACTCCAGTGCTTGCTGCAAATGAGTAACCACAAGAAACTGTGTAGGCCTACATGGAAATTGGCGTTGGACCAAGTCAGTAGCCAAAATTGGGATTTATTGGACCTGCATGTACATGTATCAGTGTACAAGGTGTGTGTGTACAGTTGTACACTGTAAGTGTTTTAGATTCATGTATGTATTGAGGTGTCGCTGTATCCAATTAGAGAAGCCAGCACTGTCTAGTTTCAATGTTCTTTCACAAGAAACTTGCTCACTCAGTATCAAAACATATACATTAGTCCAGTAATGTGAAGTTGTTATCAATGACATACGTACAAGTACTCCAATTTCAGGAAATATCTGCTATTTGATAGCAGTTTCGGACCTTCAGTTTTCTCACATCCAGTTGCAGACCCAGAAATGCTGGGAAAAAGGGGGAGGTGGTACTGGTTCAAGTCTGAAAATTGCTGACAAGCAAAAATGAATGAATAAATGGTCATTAATATGTTGATGCTTTTTCAAACCAAATTTAGTGTCAACTTTTTCCTCCTTTTTATGGGCATACATTAGGGGGGGGAGGGGGGATGCATGATTGAGTTTTGCAGTTAGAGAGATCATGCCCCTTGCCCCCCCCCCCC
>BEXV01001252.1:75154-95781 GCA_003118195.1 Hemicentrotus pulcherrimus
ATATATATATAGAATTATATGATTCTTCTTTTGACAGCTTGTATATCCTTGTGTGCTTTTTATTAGTATATTAAGATTTTAGCCCATTTGAGTTTACGGATCTAATAATATTTTTTATGAGTAAACATAGTGCATGTTTATTCAATCATCATATACCGTACATATTTACACAATTATGATTTCAATGTTGCTAAACCTGATTTATTTTCTATCCCCTTCTTCCCCCTTAATTACGTCAGCTGGTCGTTCATTTTTCCCTTAGTATGGGTTCCCTTATCTGCTATATACTTGACACCACCAAGTAAGTACCAAGACAGTTGCTTTCACACCGTTGCATTATTTTCACCCTTGCCTACATGTACATGTAGCTAGAAAAGCGAGCCGAGGCTTTCATGTGCATTGGTTTGCACTCCCTGGCTTGTTCACACTTACACTTACACAAAAAGTCCTGTTCACATTGGTCATCAATTTGTTTAGGAACTTTATTTCTTGCATGCTATTTTCTTGAATTTCTAGGTATTTTTATGTGAACGGTACGGGAAGCCGGGACTTCAGAAGTTGAGATGCATGCATGCAACAGCAAATTGTTGAAAAACTTGATTAGAACTGCACTAAGCTCACAATAGAAAAGTGTGAACTGTTCTAAGGTGAATAGCTCTAATTATTTTCAAATACGTGTAGAGTGTGAACACTGATGATGCAAGGCAAACCAATGATACATGTGAGCTTGATAATGTTGCTTGAAAGGACTGAATTTGCATGCTTAGTCTGCTTCAAGACGTTGAGTTCATACTTTTTATGAAACCCATTTGAAATGATTTTAAAAAGTTTCCCAATGAGTTTAAACACAGAAAAATGTTATTTCACTCACGGTATCAGCAGTATTGCATTGGCAAAAAACAAAACAAAACTAACTGTATGTGTCCTCTGCCAAGATCCAGAAGGACTTAAACTGAAATATTATTTTACAAAGTTAATGCCCTTTACATGTAGCCCTCAGCAGACATACATGTATATCATATTAAAGTATCATAAGTATGAAGCAGCCTTGAAGCAGGCTAGTATAAAAGTAGCAATGAGCATGCTTTATTTACGACGATGAATTTTACATTGTCTTGCTACATTTATGCATAGATTAGATAGCTGGAAGCATTTTAAAATGCATGATGCTTTGCATTGTTCAACTAGAATGTATTTTTTAAATTTATGCTTGAGCTCTTGCTCTGCCAGCACCAAGCTTCAGTACATTTTCACCAGAAATATTTACATTGTATACATAATGCACAGGTTCTTATTCAGGAGGTCACCTTCATAACCATTATTATCTTCATTTTCAGAGGGTTTAATTCAACTTTATTCATTTTTTTATCACCATGACATGTATACTCTGAGGATTTCATGTAATTGTTTCACTTTATTCAGACATGTATTTACTGCATTCACTACTCTGGGGAATGTATGAACATTATTCATGGTGTTTCTTTATGGTTTGTTAACAAATGTTCAATTCTTTTCAGTGTTCACATTTATATTTGCCTCTTTTTCGAGGTTTTACATCTTTTTAAAGAAGTTTACAATTGAGTTTCATCCTTATTGATGTATTAAGTACCCGTAGAGGTATTCAGGTTCATGGTTTTATTTCCATTAACTTTAATGTATTTGGGTACTACAATGTTTAACAAATATTTCTGCTCGCATTACCAGTACCAATACAGTTTGTTTATTAATTGAGTTTAAAGAAATGTTCAGAGTTTATCAGAATATATGTCACTTTTCTAGCAACCATCTTGAGAAAAAAGTGATTTTTTATGACTGTTATAGTTTATGTGTAGATCTAATTTCATTGAAAACACAATTGTATACATTGTAGATTTCTTCTTTTTTCTCCATGTGGTTTGTTCATGATGTTAATGAACATTGTGAAGTTTGAGTATTTGAAAATAATGGAGTGTACAGTATGTATGAAAAATTCAATTTATGAGATTCATTTGAGATGAAAAATTGGTTGTATTATTATTATTATTGTTGTTTCAAATGTGGAAATAAGTATTGTAACCTCACACAAGTAAACATACATGAGTTTATGTGTACATGTACATGTATTAATCACTTTTTCTTCACCTTCTGTATGTCCATGTAAAAGGATTAAACATTTATATGCAGTTGTTAAAAGGAGGGATCATGATGTATACATGTACATGTAATGCATTATTTTTTGCAATTATTATATGTGACATGTTTATTGGAAAGTAATTTGTAACATAAAGGTAATTCATTCATGTGTGTTTACATTCAGCTGTCACAGTTCACTACAGAAACTACTGTACATACTGTACATGTACCATAATGGTTTCATATTGCATTTTCGTGAACTCATACTCATAGCTACAGCTTTGTGGCTTCGAGCTCTGGCGTTTACACTTCATTGTACATGAATAAACTAGACATTGCAATTTTACCAACATCATGATATTACGTTGTAAATAGACAAAAAAGATTGGTACAGCTGTTGTTGAGCAACCTATCATTTTGTGATGTTAGTAAAATCATGGTGTTGGACAGAACTAAAAACGGGGCTGATGTTTTCTCATTTTACATGATATTTATTCTTTTTAACATCAATTATCATTGCTACAGTATGTCATTCATTTCCATCTATTTTTTCCCGCTCGTTTTTTCCTTCAACTCCACCACCACCATCGTCGACGTACATTATTGCAGGTGATTTTGTCATTCACTGTGAGCTTGGGCTCCTTCGTCATTTACATTCTCCAGCTTGACGAGTAAGTGTCTCGCGATGTCGAGAGATTGAAGTGCCTTCCTTTAATACTCAACAGAGTGTTGTGCCTTTCGTTTTCTCCCTCATCATGATCTAATTTTAATTCATTCATTTCAACATAGTTTTCACTGCTTCACCTTTCTGTGTGTTGTGATAGATGACATTTCTGTACTATTAACATACATGTAAGTGCCAATTGAAACTGTTTTGGAAATAGGCACTAACTGATTTTTGAGGGTCTATTCCAAAGCATGATGCTCTTTTTTTCACTATTGATCAAAAACAGTGTTGTTTCCAATGAGCTTTAAAATAGACTTTCAACAATTATATTTGATTAGGCACTGATTGATTTTTTTTTAAGGGTCTATTCCAAAGTATGATGTTTTTTTTCACTAGTTATACTGATCAAAATCCATTGTTCCAAATGAGCTTCATAATAGACTTTCAAGAATCAAATTTGATGGACACTAATTGATTTTCAAGGGTCTATTTCAAAGTATGATGCTCTTCTTTCACTATCATACTGATAAAAAACATTGTTGTTTCCAAATGAGCTTCATAAATGACTTTCAAGAATAAAATTTCATTAAAAAAAAAAAAACTTCATTATTTAAGTGTTCAGATGATTGAGAGCTACAGTAAGTGAAAAATTGGAAGAAACTATTTTGAATTCCTGGACACAAACTGGCTATTTTCCCTTTGGACATAAATTGTACATTAAACTATGAAATTTTGCCAAACTTCTGGCATATGTGTTGCTTAAAGGTTGGTTTAATAAACAACACTGTCAATCAATATGCCAATCAGACAACTTTTCTTTTCTTTTACTTCCTCTATTGGAATTTTGAGCGGCCGAAGTCACATTTTATTGAAAGAATGTTAAACATATATGTCATAAACATGTTTAAGATTTGAAGATATAAAAGATTTTAGTACCGGTATTCAAGATTATTTTTGTGAGAACAGGAATCGTGAGGGGAACAAAATGTAATTCTTTTTTCTTATGGGAGAATTTACATTCATGACAGAAAGGTGAAGCAGAAGGAACAAATGATTCATGCCATATTCGTTCATTTCCACAGTGATGTCGCCTTCATTTGATCATTTATTTATCCAACAACTGTTGTAATGTGCTGAGAATGAATGTTTTTTATTATTATAGTGACAAGTCTGTAAAGGGCTGCCTAATGCTTCAATATTATATGACTATTATAGGCAGAGTACCCATGAACCTTTGCAATTATTTTTCATTTTATTACTGCCTTATAATTTTATCTTTATTTGTCGTTTTTATTTCGAATATAATTTCAGAAAGGTGTATTTCCTCATTTACTCCCAATATATCTGTATTAACCTATCCTTCATTTCATGGAAGCTAAATTTGATTTGTTAATCTAAATTAGAATACAAAAAAAATATTTTTGTATCACTATCAGCAGGTCTGATAATAAGTTAAGTGTTAATTTTGCTATCAATTCTTTAAGTCTAATATTCATATATTTCTTGAAAATTGGCATTATTGAAAAATCATAATGATACAAATATTCCATTTAGCAACAGAAAAGGAGTGGTTTAGCAATTTTATTAGATAGGACACTTTTTCCCCCTTCAATCTACTGTAAAAATGTTTATTTCAAATTCCTCAAGAAATATGTGATGAGATTTCAATTTTCTGTGTGAAATAGATGTGACTTTAATAATGCTTGAAAACAAGGTAATTAAACATTACAGATGCACCCCACAATGTTGAACATTGTTGGCATTATGTCAAAATGTACTGATTTCCTGTGTCTCATTGAACGATATATTGCATTCCCTCAGATAAATGAAGATAAGTTAAATTTAAGAATTCTGCATTGAAAGGAGCTAAAAGAAGAAATGATGAAAGATAACAAGCGTCGAAGGTATAGTTAACATTTTAAATTGATTTTAAAGGGGTTATCAATATTTTTTGAAAAGTTAAGAAGCAAAAAATAATTGTTGAGCATCTACATGTATTTGTTGAAAAAAAACACGAAAGCTTGCCTCCCGTATTTGATAACACACATGCCAAAATTGTGAACAAAGACTATTTTTTCTAAAGAGATTTTTTCCCCTGGGCCGGCTGGGGTGCTCATGTTGTGATATATTATCATAATAATAACAAGACATGAGTAGCCTTTAAATGCATTTCCCTTTGCATGTGTTACCTGTATATAAGAAGAGGAATTACAAAGCTACATGGTCATATGTGCCTCTGTTTATCCTGGGATCCTGGCTATGTTTATATTAATACAACATGCACTAAGTTGTGAGCTAGCTTTGAGCATTGTTATTTAATACATTTCTCTTTTTATGGTAACCCTTTGGCCAATGTCATAAAAGCTTTTAAGCTTTTTAGATGTCCTTGCTTGGTTAGGGGTTCAGGATTACAGCTCATGCATAACGCAGAGTGTGCTTTTTGTATGTGGAGGTGTTGTGATGTAATGGTTCATTCACTTGATAGTCAATTCGAGGGTTTAGGGTTCTAAACCCAGCCCGTCAGACATTTAAGTAGCTTAGGGTAATATAGTTGTAAGAAAAGGCGTGTCCGTGACGCAAAATGCATAATAAATTGATGAAAATCTTAATTTCATCATGCAGAGGTAAATTTTACCTAAAATTACATTGAGATGTGTAAAAAAAAGAACTTCTAGTGAGTAAATATCACTAGCTACTTATGCCTTTTGCCTTCCGGAGGCATCTTTTCGATTTCATGCCACTTCATTTGGGTAAGGAGTTTAATCCACATTAAACGCTCTCCACTCAGGTGTAAATGGGTACCTGGCAATTGCAGGGGCAATACAAATTGCAGGAAGAAAAGCATTGATTGTGATGAGGTTTACCTGGGCAAATTTTTTTAAAATTATTATATTAAAACATTAGGCAAGCCCAAGGTAGTTTTGGTATGATATTGGTATCCTTTACTGATATCGCCATCAGTTTTGGTACATGTGTGTATACCTGGTGATTCTTCCAGTGCTCAGTACCCCAGCTTGAATGACACCAAAGAACTTCAATAAGGAAACCAACAATTTTGTTTAAATTAATTGGTGTACCGGTATATAACTTCATTATTTTCGTACTTTACGCATGTGACTGGCAATAACTATATACCTTAGACTTGGCCCATGTTGTCACTATTATATCATCTGCTCACAGCCTCAAAAGTGTTTATCTTATGAAATACAATAGAAACTCTTCTGGCTCTTACCAGACAGTATAGATAAAGGAGGGGGAAATAGGGGTAGAAGGGAGGATAGGGAACAAACTGAATATTTAAGAAATTTAGATCACAAATCATTCTAAATTGGTTGTGTTTTGATATTGCTTCAATGAAATACCTGCATAGATATACTCTCATGATCTAATTTCACACATGTTTCTATGAACTGTGAACAAAATACCATCTTATGTAATCTGATGAAAGGTGATTAAATTTTATTTGAGTTTTTAATGTCAATCCAGTGGACTGGTCATCAAGTTCCTCTGATATCCGGTTTAACGCACCTCACTATTCTCCTCCCCTATTCCCCTATACCCATCCCATCATTGTTGCTGGTTATAATAATGTGTAATGAGGAGTGTGAGTTGTATCATTTAGCACCAAATTCTCCAATACATGCATAAGGAAAAGCTTACCTGATGTTGCATAGCAAATACAATGTTTCCAACTGCTTGCTAAACAACAAAGCAAACAGAAACACGCACAAACTCACAAAATAATACTTGAAACTTCTAAGGCCTGTCTTCACTATCTCGAGATTGACAAATATCCAGCTATTTGAACTATCCCGATCGCAAACTATCAAGCTAATTTGTGTCTTCATCAGACTGAAGTAGCAATTAGCGGGATATTTGGTCGGGATTGTCATCCCAAGATATCGTGGGATAGTTTGCAAATATCCCACTATTTGGTAAAATATCCAGCCATTTGTCCTGTGCGTCTTCACCAGACGAAAGACTCGCACTATGCGCTAATGCTGAGCAAAATATCTCAAGCTAATTTCTCAAGGTCGAGTTACAAGTTACGAGGTCGAATCTTGAGCTGATGAGGACGCGATTTTGTTAACTTCTGGATTATTTCCCAAATCAGAAATAGCGGGCTATTTGGCAATCTCGAGATGATGAAGACGCCCCTCTTTTTCAAAACGTTTTATCTTTAAAAGATAAAACGTTTTGAAAATATTTTTTATAGAAGTGATTTAATTGTCCATAAATCTTCAAGTAACACCTTCTAAAAGCATGTTAAAAAGTTTCGGACTTTCAGTCAAAAGCATTGTTTTGGAGAGAAATTGACCTCAAATAGTATTACTTTACATCCTTTGAACTAGGGCACTGTCTAATAAAAAAGGAATTGATTTCCTGTAATTATTGTAACATTACTTTATACTCTATTATGATATGAGTGAAATTCAACCCACTTGTTATGATCAGACCTTGTACGTTGCTCTAGTTATCAACGTCTGACAATTTATTATATTTCCAGGTGTTGCACATGTTTATAAATTACCTGGACCCAGATTTGAAATTTCAGCTTGTGAGAGTATAAGCTTTCAAATAATCTTCAAAAAGAGAAGAACTAAATAGCGAGGTCTCATGTATATAAAAAAATTAGGTCAACTGCATAACTGATTTTCTCCCCCTTATTTCATGATCAAAATATTGTCCATCCATTGAAACTAGTTTATATAAAATAGGATGTATACAAAATACTTGTGTTGTTAATAACATTCATGTAAAAGAAATGGTATGGGACCTGTAACAGACCCTTGGGGAACACCATTTCTACGATGAGGCCTGGAAATATCTATATTTTTCTGATAATCAGATTGTTGGCTTGCATATACATGCCCTTAACACTTTATTGTATGCACGAAGGACATTTAGTGTGTCAATTGTATTTTCCTTGCATGTGTTGAAACTTACTATCAGGATGTATGGACAGTGAATGTGTTGAACATGTCTTTATTTTTCATAGTAAAGCATTTTTTTTGCAGAGTGTAATGAGTAAACATAGAACAGTACCACTGGACATTCATAATTAAAAAATATTATTTCTCATTGATTGCCAGGGTATATGAACAATTCTAATGAGTATCCTAATATGTTTTTTTTTAATTTGGCCCTATTCAATAGGCATATACTGGGTGGTGATAGGATTTAAAACTGTACATGATTTGAAAACTGCAAGTACTCTCTAATCCCAAGGAGTGGAAATCCTTATAGGGAATCACTTTCTTATGGCTTGGATCCACTCTAAATTATAGTGGCAACCACTCCAATGTAGTGGTTGAATTACTCTTTTGAAAGTGGATTCCACTATTGTAAGAGTGGATTTCCCTCCAATGCATTTAGAGTGTAGTTTGATTGTAAATCATCATCTTTATATCAAAACATGTAAAGAGAATGAGAGAGAAAGAGTACATATGGGAAACTAAACTTGTAATACATACAGAGAATCCATGTGATAAAGAAGAGACTAACAGACGAGCAAAGAAGAGTGAAGAAAGGACCACAAGAAGATAAGATGAGCAAAACAGAGAAGACAGAAATAGGTTTATGATCTCTAATTAGCAAGGACTTTGTCATGAGGGGATAGGATTGATTTTATTTAATGAAAAGTAAATGGACAATTTCATGATGAACTCTGAAAGAAGCTCAAACAAAGCTGATTTGTTTCCGCTGCATGATATGCCCTAATTACAGCAAATATGAATTTCCTTGTGTATTGAGTATTGGTAATGAAAAAGCACTTTTCAAATTTACAAGATAAATCTTCTTCATTAATGTCATCATTAGAGTCTATGGATTTGTTTTTGTTTCTGGTATAGTAGTATCCTAATTTCAATGCTTTAAACCATCATGGTACTAACATGCATGCACGGTATACTGATACATCCCATTTTGTGTGGTTGTTTGAGTATTTGTTTCATGTACAATTGCTGTTTTGTTTATTGCTGTTCTACTTGTAACCTTTGTAGATTAGATGTTATTTCTCTGTTGGAGCTAGAATGTCTTTCTTTTTGTATTTCACACAGAGTCATTGCCCTTCTGGCTCCAAACAGATGATTTAATATACAGTAGTATTTATATAAATCTACGAGAACATGCATTTCATTTTGTGCACCGCCTTTGAATGCTGCTCAGTGTATATATTTGGATTTGTACCAAATGCAATAATTTTGAATGTTAGTATAATTATAAATGTTTCAGACACAATTTTGTTATTATACATGTACATGTACATGTGTGTAACTCCATATGAAGACGGTTTATACTATAATTCCTGGTGTGTCACAATGTTTGTATATATATATATCTATATATATATCTGTGGCTTTGTGTAGAAGGAGCATTCACCATAATTGTTCACATCTCCAGGTAAGATGCAGATAAATGGCTATCTGGTTGTTTATATGTAAAAAGGATTAACCCCTAAGGATATGTGTATGACCTAGGATGGTTTGGAGGGGAAAATTACCTTTCACATGAGTTAGCTGATGAATATTGCATTATACTCTCTTGAGGGCATACCATTATAAAAAAAAAACAATAATTGGGAAGAGATGCTGTGATCAGTGAGAGAATAGAAGGGAATAGAGTAGAATTGTCATCAATAAAAAAGTAGTTTTGGTGGGGGTAATACCTGTATGTCTGTCTAGGGGGTAATTCCTGTATGTCTGTCTAGGGGGTAATTCCTGTATGTCTGTCTAGGGGGTGTCCACATTCACTAAACAATTCTAAACAGCCTGCTCTTTTGTAGTGCAGAATGTGCAGATATGAGTACCGTAGCTTGTGACATTAGTTGTACATGGGGTTATTATTATCCTTATCATTAGGGACCTTTAGATTCGCACAAAGACAATGGGGATTGCTACGGTCGACGTCCTTTTAATGCACTGCCTTGAATGGACGTCACACGTATTAGTCCACGCAAATCTAAAAGTCCCTATTAAGTATTTGACGTCACCCATGTCTGGGTGGCAAAAAGAATACTGAAATGAATCACTGTACCCTTGGGTCTCTCGATCCTCCTGGTATAACCGATTGGGGGTGCATGTGCAGGTGGACCACTACACCAAGGTTTCCCCCTACTCTTGAATGAATACCGGTAGTGCAGTAGGTTCTTCATATGCAAAGGTGGCGACTAACCTGTAGTTGTGGAGGCTTTACTCTTAAATAAGAGTGGTCCTAGGTATGATCCTTGCTTGGTGTTTACATCCCTTGATAAGACCTTGTTATCCCTCTTTACCCAGGTGTATAAAATGGCTACCTGGCAATGCTGGGGGTAGTGAGAATTGTAGGTCACTTTAGGAATAGCATGAGGCTACCATGTATGGGTAAATAAGACCTTGAAGTAGCGGTGTTGTGATGAAGCAGATAAGTCTCCAAACTGCCAATATCAAGTTGTAGGGTTTGAATCCCTTCCGCAGTACTAATGCCCTTTTGCACGACATTGATCTACATTTGCCACACTTGACCGAGGTGTAGTAGGTGGGTATCTGGCAGGATATATTCCTTGAATGCACCGAGCTCTATGTTTGTCAGGGCTAAATAGCCTGAGTTATAATATCCAAAGTCCTTTAGTTCGAAGCACTAAGAGACATTACATCATACCATGATATGTGCTATACAAGAAAGGCATAGTACTATTTTATTGTTATTACATGTGTCATTAAAAACTTACTCAGGCTTCTGAAAATGCACCTAGACTGTCTGCTGCCTTCTGTGTAGCTTCCCTTTAAATTTTCAATCATGAATTAAGCCCCTGAATGAACCTTTTGAAAGAATCAATATTTATAAGCTTTCATTTGAAAGGGTTGACTGAAATATACAATTTTTAATTCATTGGAGCCCTTTGAGCGGCATCCCCTTGCATATTTCATTTTTGAATAAAATATGGATCTGAATTGTTGATCAGGCTTTGTTGTTGGCTATTGATGGAGTGTCAAAGACATTATACTGCCAAATAGAAGTGCCCTTAAAGGCCCCCAGTTGACAATCTAATATATTAACTGTTTGGAACCAGAAGGGCATTAATTCTGTGTTAAATGATGAGTTAGCGCCCTTCTGGCTTTAAACAGATGATATGGAAGATCAATGCAGTAGGCCAAAAATTAAGAACGAGAAAATTATAGATATTGAACAGAGAGCTGGAATAGGGAATTACCAGCATTATTCATTGTTTTTTTAAGGAAGGTCATAATATACAGAAGAATATGTCAACATCAAAATTAATTATCCCTTGAGAAATATAGAAAGGTTGATATTCTTCTGGTAAAGTTATTGATTTTAATTTTGATAAAGGGAGTAGAAGCCATTTGTTGTGTTGAAATGGTGCACGTTAACAACCTTATGGCTCTCAACTATTGAAGTAATCTGTACAGTACTGGTGTTTACATGCAGAGGTGAATTAATCAATGGTCCTCTGGCTCTTTTCAGATGATACACAAGACTATGGGAAGATGTCATTGTTATTAAGTGATTAGTCAAGGAGGTAATATGATAGATTTATCATATTGACTGATGAGAGCTAGAACGATGATACATGTAGCTCACCAGCACTGTGTATACATTAAGATCTAATGCCCTTCATGACATGTCCAGGAAACCTATACTCTCTCTCTCTCTCTCATCCTTAATGTTGGTGTGAAATAATATTGTTGCTATTGATATTCTTTCATCAGGTAGTGTGCCTAGTCACGGCTAATCTAACTTGCTGCTCGAAATGAAAACCTCATGCCCATCAAGTCGATCAGGTTTTTAAANCTAGAACGATGATACATGTAGCTCACCAGCACTGTGTATACATTAAGATCTAATGCCCTTCATGACATGTCCAGGAAACCTATACTCTCTCTCTCTCTCTCATCCTTAATGTTGGTGTGAAATAATATTGTTGCTATTGATATTCTTTCATCAGGTAGTGTGCCTAGTCACGGCTAATCTAACTTGCTGCTCAAAATGAAAACCTCATGCCCATCAAGTCGATCAGGTTTTTAAATATGGATGAGTACCTATCATATTCATTACACCTGCCACAATTGACAAATATTAAATGTAAAGATTATGTTTACAGCTTTTTTGTTGGGCCTTTGTCGTAGATGATGGCCAAAAGCACATCTATATTTCATGCATTGGATGTTTATTTGATGGCGATGCATATTTCATCGCGATGTTTGGTGCATACTTAGAACGGCATTATGCGTAGATGTATTCGTCTAGCGCTCCCCGGTTGTTCTGTATCAGAGACATCCGTGTAGTGTTTCAAATCTGCCGTGCCGTGCCGTCGAGCGAGAGCGTAGCGAGGGACGAGAGAGCCAGTTTCCTATCTCCATCTGCGGCCATTGTTGATGTACGGCAAACATTAATCACGATCAGGATTTTACTACGAAGATTCACCTGGCCAAGTCTGGCAAAATAAGAGGGGGAGCAGGAAAAAATGGAGAGAATTATGTTGGGGTAGAGGTTATACTGTTGCAGACCTGACCATAGTATTGTCTGTTTAGAGCCATAAGGGCATTAACTAATATCATTTTTAATATAAGTACGCAGAGTATCAAAGCCTAGTGAAGTTAAAAAAATTCAGTAGTCAACATATCAACATTTTCTTTAGACCCGTTGCCATTTTGGCACATTAAAAAAAAAATCATGTCCTTTGACGAAAATTTTTATTATTTGAAATTTCAAGCCAGATCATTATAGTGTGCAGACATATTCTTCACTTGCTAACCAATTAGAACATGCTACACAATCCCATGGTAGTATTTGCAAAGTATTTCCCAGTTGGTAAGTCCATATAGGGTGCTACAATCTACTAGCAATTGGGATTGTTGACAAGGCTATAGGCTGACCCTATGCAAATATGATTTGTCGAAAGAGAAAGTGTACAGACGATATGAACAAATGTTTGCATATAGTGTACTCAGGTGTAGAAAAAACTGGTTGGAAAGGATGGTTGTTCAGGGAATATTGTCTTGTGATTTTAAAAGTGAAAGGAAGGGTCTTTCATTTGGAAGGACATTTATTTCTGGAAAGGCTTTTTGAACATTTTGTGTTAATGGTAGAAAGTAGTGGCATAGAAAATATGATTCTATTAAAAAATGTATGAATTGATTATTGATTGATTGTCAGATGAAGGAAAGCTGCTGTATGGAAGGGAAGGTTGCTAGGTGATGAATGTCCCATGTTTTGAAAATGAAAAAAAGGGTATTTGATTAAAAAGGGCATTATGGGAAGACTTTGTAAACGCTTTTGTTGAATATTAGTTGAATATTAGGAAGAAGTAGCTAGAGTTCTTTAAAAAAAGATTTTAAAATGGCACCAACAGTCATCCCTTGTGTATCTCAATTGCAGCTATTTGTGTCTCTCTTAGTCTTTTGTGAAACTGCCTAAAAGCTTAATGGTTTCCTCCTAAACCTAACAAACAAAAAATGAACTCAATAAGTTAATATTTTACTAAAAATGAAACATATGTTTTCTTTCAGTGCACTTAAATCTTTACTATCACCTTGTGATTTCAAGAGGAATACATGAGGATGTTTACCAATTTTTCATCTTGATGGTTTCCTCCTTATACATCAATCATTAACTAAGACTTGTGAGTAGCAGTGATGCATCGCGTATCATCATTTATCAATTGGTTGTGGTATCATATCCCTGTCTTTATAAAAGCGGGGATGGACTTTCAAACATTGATCTATGAGATGGGTTTTCTATTGACAAAAGTTAATGACTGATCTCTCAATGTAACACAGTGCCCTTTCATTGTTTGTTGCTGCTCCGCCTTCAAATCTACTGTTGGGGATCCTCAGTTTGTAGCACTAAACATTTGTTTTGAGGGAGAAAGGACTTAAGATACTTTTAATCCGTAATACGTTGACAAGGAGCCAATGCCTTTCTGGCTCCAAACAGATTTCATATTGATTTTATTTTATTTGTGAGATAAGTTTTGCTGTTGAAGCAGTCAGCCTCTAAATCTACTGTTAGCTATCCACAGTTTGTAGTGCCTAATGTCTGTTTGGTGCAAGAAGGGCATTAATTAATCTAACAGAGTTAGTACCCTTCTATTTTTTTTTTGGGGGGGGGCTTCAATATTTCACCATATCGCGGACACTGATAGCACGTAGGGCCGTGCATCTTAGATTTAACATTGTTAAACGATCCCTTAAAAAGCAGTCTCAAGTAAATCCTAGCACTCCAAATCTAAAGGAAGGAAATGCAACCTCTGCTAGTTATTAAGTGACTCATGGAGTACTTATAAAGCTCAATTAATCATAAACTATCATCTGTAGCGTCCCAACTGCATCTGATTGGGAAAGATGCAGTCCAATTCCTAACCTCGTAATCTCTGTAAATGGTAGCATTTGTCAAACTAATGAACCAGTATAATATAGGCCGGCAATTCTTTGATGCAATCAATGGGTCTAAGAGCAAGAAGGACATTAAGTGATAAACTTTGACATTTACAGTAATAAATACCCTTGGGGCTCTCTGCAAATGATTAATTGAAATAATTCCCTGCCCAGCAATTCTTCAATATTGTTAATATACTATATCGTCTTACCAGAGCCAAAGAGGCATTAACCCATTTACTTGAATGTAGAGTTAATGCCCTTCTGACTCTCAGCGAATGTCTTTGAAATAATTACATGTCCGCTAACTTTTCAATGAAGCTAATGTAGTGTCTACTCAAAGTCAGAAAGACATACTTTATCGTGATAGTTATTGTCCTTCTAACTCTCACCAAATGAAGTATTGAAATAAAATCCTTACCTGCAGTAACTCTTAAATCTTCAATGAAGTTTCTGTATAGTCTGCTGAGAGCAAGAAGGACATTAATGAAGAGCTGGCGTCGATAAAGTCAAGATGAAGCCTCTCTGGTTGTCATAGAATGATGTATGGAAATAAATTCCTTGTGGTTATGAATCATTGCTGGGTGACCCATTTTTTATCTCGAAATTAGGGGAAAGGAGCAATTGAAAAGTACAGGGGACATCGATCTGTGATGGTTAGGACGTTTGGACAGTGACTATTCATTGGTATTTAAGGAAATTTAGATTATTTATTTGAGTTTACAATCAGAGCATAAGAAGCAGTGGACAAATACTCTTTTCACACTGGTTTTGCTTAACCCAGTACTTTGCTTAGCCCCGTACTATCCTTAACCCCGGACTACCTTTTTTGGCTTTTCACACTCGCTGTTTGTTATAAACCGCTATTCCGGAATAAGAAAATTCACACTGTTCGCACTACAATTCGTTAACCCCGGATATCGTGAATGTTATGATTGGAAATACTTCGCATCTGGTCAGCTTCGATACGCTCCATTGCGGAGTTAGCCCTGCTATTTTGCAGGGTTAGTTAACCCTGTACTATAGGTGGGGTTAGCCAACTTTAGCCTACTTTGGTAAAACCCAGTCTGAACAGAAAGTGGAATAGGCTTAACCCCGTACTATAGGTGGGGCTAAACCCCCCCCCCTTAACCCCACCTATAGTACGGGGTTAAGCAAAATATTGCCAGTGTGAAAAGCATAAAAGTGTTGGAGAGAGAGGGAAGACAAGCAGCAATGTGACAGAGAAATGGATGGTTATGTATTTCTGAGATGGATTGTGTATAAAGTGAAAATATTTAGAAATGAAGGTAGAAAAAAATGGAAAGATTTTTTTTCTTTTTCTCATGTTTATTCGCCTGTACTTGTACTTGGAACTGGAGGGGGGAAAAAACGTACAAAGTATAACCACCAGCTCCATATTACACTTTTAAGTTGACCTCATACAATTTTATTACAATTTAGGCATTTTTTTTTTAACATTACCAAACAAAAACATTTAAGTACAAATAAAGGAGAAGGAGAGTAGCAGAGAGAGAGATAGAGAGAGAGGAGGGGAGAAGGGAGAATATTTGTTGGTCAAGGCAAACTACATAAATGAAAGTAAAGAAGATATCGTTTATAACATGTGCATGACTAGGGAAGACATCAAAATAAGAAACATTACAAGAGGGAAATTGAAAGAAAAGAAGACCGCACACGCGGCATAACCAGGGGACACATCAATAATCCATTAGCGCTTCATTTTGTTGAACTACACAATGCATGCTCTTGTCAACGAATGTTCCAGGGAGGCAGAGGCGCTAATGCCGAGTGTTTGATTGATGGCATTCCGCTGTAGTGTACAGTCGCAGGCCAGATATATACAGGCATCATATGCCATTGCAGACTTTGGGGAGAGAGGGGGGCACAACTTTACCTCTACCCCCTACCAGTATTACAAATAACAAATATGCCCCCTTTTTTTCTAATTGTGGAAGCAAACAACACATGCAAAATCTGATAATCATCTTATACATTTATATTTGTATTTTTCATTTTATTTATCAGAAACTCTTCTGCCAACCCCCCCCCCCCCCTTATTTGAAAACCCCCAAATCCTGAACCCACCCCTGTCATATATATTTGTGAGGTTTGGCGCCAGGCACATAAACATTTACATCACTAGTTCCACCACTGTATAAATAATGATCTAAATAATTATCAAAAGGGGCTTAATGGCTGCACAAATATTTCTTACACATAGTGTATCAATCATAACAGCATGGGCAGAGAGCCAGAAGGGCATTACAGGTACTATGTCCCTTTTGCAGCCAACATCAAATTCTGTAGAACTTTGCAGGAATTATGAATATGTCATGTATGTCCTATTAACGTTAGCAGTGTCCTCATGTTCAAATTATGCAAGGAAACCCGTTTACTTGCTAGACTTCACTGTCAGACACTATTGAGTGACTGACTGGCTTTTTCTTCTTCTTTGGTAATAACATACATGAAAAGAGTTGTAAAGGGTACATGAGTAATTGTCTACATCAATAACCCATTTCTTGTGATGGCCAAGATTAAACTGATTGAATCTTTACGCAGCATAAAACGTATGACCATTCGGTACAATTGTCTAAAAATCAAGACTATTACTTTTGGGCTCTATAGTCCTAAAGTTGATTTGACAACTAATAGTCGTTATTTTCCCACTTGAAGACATTTTCAAGCCCCACCTTTTTTAGCGAAGTTCTAAATTAGTATTATCTTTCAAATGCAGTTTGAAAGATAACTTTTTCATTTTTTGGGCCTGCAAATGGGACATAGTACCTTTAATGCATATAACTATATAGAGAGTTGAAGCCCAACACCCCTTTTTTGCTGTTAAGCATTAGCCTTAGTTTATATCAATTTATCCATACATTGTTATTCTCCTGATTTCATTATATTATAGTCAAAGAGTACCCAAATAGGATGTTGTCAGGACATCTTGCCATATATACCTTCAATTGTTTTTACAGATTATTTATTAAAACTTTGGATGTCTTTGGTCTTAAGAAATTAATAAGGCAACCAGCAAAGCTCATGAATGTACACAAAAATAATCTTATATTTGAAAAAATATGGACAAAAATGAGCAAAGTATTAACAAAACAAAATTCTTTACTATTAATGTATGCACCCTTCCCAATTTTAATAGGACAACTTCTCCAATAATAACTTAACCAACAGAATTTATTTGTGAATAATTAAACCAATGGGAGGAAAACATGATCATTTATTGTCATCTGAATGAAACACAAGCTGGTTCAGACCATAATCTTCTGGCAGGTGTAATGTTTTGAATTCTGGTACTGAAAAATTCTTTTTCTGGGAACTCTCTGGAAAATGTCATGCACTTCAGTTTGTGCTGTAATGCAAACTCTAAATGTACATATGGTAAACATGAAGATGTTATCCCCCTATACCATCTGAAAACATACATTTGCAGCAAGAGTAAGATATTTACTTGATTCTGTTTCTGATTCTTGTGGTAGACCTCAGATATTCTTGGCCGTTGCCCTGTTCTCGGTCGGCACCATGCTGCTGCAGGTTTAATTATTAATCGAGAGGTGGGGAAGGACGGGGGTTAGACGTTGAACTCGACTTAGAAGTCGACCGAACGATAGACTCCAGAAATAGCAGTTAGATGATTAATAGGGACCTGTGATGCTTGATGCGGGGGTTAGGGCTTGGAGCACATGAAAGACACTGCAGGAATCAACTAGCGCACGGTATGAGCTCTCCATCGCAATACATGTACATGAAAGGAAATGGGCGCATGGCTGGATCAGGTTGCTGTGTTATATGATAGGGCAGATTTTCAAGCAGCTCGGTTTTAAGCATGATCACAAAGACTTAGGAAAAAATCAACCTTGGGCATTTTCAATAACATTTTGCGTCATGTTTTGAAAAGTGTGATCTTGGCAATGACGTATTATGTAATACAAACATGATTTCTGTAGGGAATACAATAGGATATAGGAATTTGCTTGAAGTTGATTTCGTGAAAGTCTTCATGATTTTGTTCTATTTGCCCATTAGCTAGAATTCAATGAATTAGCTTGTTTATACTGGCAAGTATTTAAGAATAATATATATCATCAATGGAGGACACTATCTATTTTGTGACTTCAACTTTTCGTAAATGTACTTGCCGAAGTTGTCTTGATTTAATAGGGGCTGTAGTGAAATCTGGGTCGCTAGCCTGAACAAAACTGTGCGATTGGAAATCTAGTTAAACGTGTAAAAAGAGTGCTCAAGAGATTTAGGAAAATCTATCTTTCCCACAAAGTAGGTCGGGTCGAAGATAAGATCGTTGGTGGAAAGGATGAGATTAGTATGTGGTAGGTTGATGTATGTTGCAGAAAGTAAGATGGATGTACTCGTCTATGACGGGATCCGCCTGAGGTTGTATGCGTGTGCACGTTGCATGATCTGGTTTCTGATGGTGTGCTCGTGTATTGTAGGATGTCTAGGAGTTAGTATGTCGATGTTACAAATGTGGTGATGTGTGTGTATGTCACAGGGTTCTGTTATTAAAGGGATCGTTAACAATGTTAAATCTGAGATACACGGTCCTACATGTTACCAGTGTATGTGATATAGTGTAATAATGAAGCCCTAAAAAAAAAATCACGCTTCAAAATATCAACAAGTGCCTCAAAAAGTAAAAAATCTCTGAGTGACTGGTTTTACCATACTCGTTTTCCCCAATAGACTGTAGTGTTATGAAAACCGTTCAGCGAATGGTTTTCAAAATTTGTAATTTAAATCATTAATATCTTTATAATCAGACAGGTGATCAGCTTGTAAAAGTCATGGAGTTTCTGACTGACCTAAAGGTTTATAATTATCATTGCAGCATTGCAGACAAAGTTACCAGATCCCTTTAATTGGGGGTGATGTACTGTATGTGGTATGCAAATGGTGTTTGTTACATACAGGATGTATCACGGATGGTATATGTGTGTCACAATAATGACATATCTGAATCTGTTCCGTTCCTAGATTGGTCTTAATCCTCAAAGCAGATTATCAATGACCAATAAGAACGTTTATAGCCTACGTTTGTTACAGAATGTGTTGGTGGCGACCCTAATAAGTCACCCTATGCGTACCGTATGTATGTTAATATGTTACAGATGTGATGTGCAGTATGCCTACATGTGTATGTGGATAACAGAATGTATCGAGAGGATTAAGCTTGTGTTTCTACGTGCATTACAGAATGTCTCACGCAGTGGTTCAAAATGTAATTATGGAATTCAGTTACACGATGTGATATGCATATAGGCCGAAGACTTATACAGGAAAATTGGGAATTCATGCATTAGCCTATATAATTTTATCACAAGTCCTTGTACATGCATTTATGTCGCATTTGTGTCGTAAATGTTTATGGATTTGCGAAAGTGCATGTGAAGAACGTGATCATTTGTAGATTTGCCGTAGGGTTCTCACAAAGTGTAGGTTAAGTAGGATTGTACCATTTGTAGATAAGAGGGGTTTATTTTCCCAAACATTACCCCAGACATTTCGTTGATAAATCAAGGGGCAAGTTTTCAAAAAAGGTCAGTAACGCGACCACCAGACCAGACTAAATGACCAGATGATTAAATATCCAGCTTTAATAAGTCAATATATGTAGAAAGGATGCATGAGGGCGAGTATGTGTAATATATAGAAGATGTTGTATGTACTAGAATGTGGTGAGGCGACTCTTGAAAATAGAGCTGTGCAAATAGCACTGTGGTGATTACATAGGCAGCGGAGGAAGATTCCTTTACAGTATACATTTGTAGGTGGATATCCATTAGCCTAAATAAGCTCATGTTTACCCTCTTCCTCCCGGAACCGGGTGGTTCTGGTATTAAACCTATGGGGGTGACAGAAGTCAGTAGTCACCTGGTTAAGATAGATAGATAGCTTTTTGTTGCTGCGGTTTACCATAACATATCTGAACAAGCCCTTACTCATTCAGATGAAATGAAGTTACGACTCATGGGGGTGTTTCACAAAGACTAAGATCGACTCTAAGTTGGACTTAACTATGGCTGGCCATTCATATATTCGTATATTCCCTACATCTCAAAATGTATGCTTAGCTGGAGAATTACACTATCTCATGAGAGCCAAAAGGGCATTAAATCCAATGCAGACAGGTAAAGGGATATACAAGGTGCCCCTCTTGCTGTCAGCAGCCGATATATAATGTAGAAATGGGATTAACTTGCTTGGTGTTGTCCTGCAGACCCAAGCAGATAGACCAAGGGATGGGTTATGGAGCCATGCAGGTCATGTGATACGGTGCGGTTTCCCTGGATGTACGGGAATGCAGTTACACTGCAACCCAACGCTGCATTAAAAGGGATAGCGGATGTGGTGAGATCGTGAAGAGTGCAAAATGAGAGATAGAGATATATAAAGATAGTTGGAGAAAGGATAGAAGCAGAGAGAGAGAGAGAGAGAGA
>BEXV01001252.1:106013-120866 GCA_003118195.1 Hemicentrotus pulcherrimus
CAAGACATTGATCTACATTTGCCACACTCCACCCAGGTGAAGTAAATGGGTACCTGGTAGGAATTTATTCCTTGAAACGCAGCGCGTGTAACAGCTGCACTGCTAAAGCCAGGGTAATTATGCTGCATTATTGTAGAGCGCTTAGGGACTTCTGCGTAGCAAGTGTTAGGCGCTATATAATCAAGGATAATTATGTATATTTAGAGACCCTAAAAACATTCATTCCAGACCCCCTTCCTTAAAGTTAGTGCCAAGCCTTGTTGAAGGTTACCAGTAGATGTAGTGTTTAGAGAGAGCATTTACAAAGTATTTGTCCCGCTTCCACATGTAGAAATGACCCCTACCTCTGCACATCTTCATCATGGAATAGCGGTTAATTTGTTTATGTATACAAGAAAAGATGTAGCCCACTTAAACAGAGCGGTCCAAAAATGTCATCTTGCCGCTTTTATGGCCCCTTTATCACTTTGTCCTATCCTTCTCCCTTTCTCCTTCTCTGCCCCTCCCTCTCTCTCTTGGACGAAGTTACGGAGAGTCGTATGTGTGACGCAGGACAATTTAGGTTCCTGGGCCTAATAGAATAAAAGCCGATACTTGTCATGGCAGATGAAACTATAGCTGGAAAAACAGCAGCGGCTCAGCCGGTTGTTTGTTTGGACAGGGATATTGGCCTTATTGGGGACGATGCGTGCAGTCATCGATCAGATGAGCTGAAAAAATTAGTGAAATATGAACGGCGGACGCTAGAAGTAGGGACATGTATCATTTAATGTTGAGTGCAATTAGTCATTCCCTTCCCCTTGAAACTATAGTCATGTTCTAAGAATGTTCAGGAGATTTGGGGGAAACTAGTCATATATACATTCTATGAATGTTAGGGAGCTTTTGATGGGTTTAAAACCTATCTAGGTATATACATGTATTCCTTTCAGTGTTGCACATTTCTTTATAACAGACAAAAATATTCATATATTTTATGAAATACAATTTTTTTTAAAAGTAAGAATTCCATGATAGGTTTCTACTGAAGAAATATGGCATAATTTGTCTGTTTATATAGATCTTGAACGACATTAACTAAGTTTTAAATTATTTGAGATAAATGCCCTTTCGGTTCTCAACAGACAAACTTATATTGTCTGCTCAAAAGAAAGTAGACCAGCATTTAGACTAACATACAACATACTGTACTTTGGAATAAGGTTAATTAACATTCATCTAAAATTTGACAAATACCGTAAATCTCCGTGTATAAGACGCACTTTTTTTACCGTCTGGAAAATTCAAAAGTCGGGGTGCGTCGTATACACAGGTACAGAATATTTTGAGTCCTCAAAATGCAACTTTTTATTGGTTTTCAAAAATCTCTGTGTCTCAACATGAATTTCATAATGAAAACAAAGAATAGAATCTACTATATGAAGTAAAACTACGTTCCTAATTTGAAGGGAAGAGATTTTGATTTTGATTTTTTTTTCAGTCTCGATAAATTATGCCCTTCGCAAAGCACTTTGCCGGCCGAAGCTCTCCCGTGTCTTCAGCTCACTCACCTGTATCATGCAGCTCAATACACGGGGGCAACCTGCGCAGCAGCTAGCTTCGTAAGAAACAATCTTTCATGTCCCTTCATTTACTTTTTGGCAATTTGGTACAGATTTAGATCTAAGTGCAGTAATTTGTGCCAATACATTGCAAAAGTAAAAGAAAGGGCCGTATCCAGCACGCCAAGTCGCCATTTGAATCCATTTCAATCAATTGCAATGTATACACTACTAGAAACTTCCAGCCAGAGCATCGGTGGGCGGTGGCCACGCGGTCTAAGGCGCTGGCAATGGAAGGCAGTTTTTTTCTGGAGGGCCCAGGTTCGGCCCTGCCAAAAAATTTTTTTTTTTTTTTTTTGTTTCTTTTTTTGTTTTTTTTTGAATCTCAAAAGTCGGGGTGCGTCTTATACACGGGTGCGTCTTATTCACGGAGATTTACGGTATTCATGTTATCAATCCCTGAAAGTGGAGAGAGTACAGGTATATTGAGCATTTACTCACCAATGTCACATTTTACAGTTTAATAATAAGTTTGTTTTTTTTAAACTTCTTAATTAGCAAATCGTAAAAAACCTGTGCAATTTGAGAGTTGCTTCCTTTTGTCAACGTAGGGCAGATTACTTGTTACTGTATGTGAAGTGATATTGCATGTATACTGTTGCATTTAGCAGGCACTACTTTTGTTGTGAAGCTCTACGCATCAAGGATATTCAACTTGAATCGATGGTCTTTGGGGTTATCGCGTTACTGTCAAACAAGGATGCATGGAGTGGAAGTGAAAACTGAGATTTTTCAGTTGAAAAGTTGCTGGCAGTACTTATGAATCCAGAATCCACTCCACAAATGTGAAACCTTCCACTTTATAAAGGTCATTATCAATGGCTCATTATCACAATAGGCCTGTCTTCATCAGCTCAAGTTTGCCAAATAACCCGCTATTTTCATACTCTGGATATTCTCCCGAAGCTCGAAATTGGGTCTTCACCAGACCAATACGCTCATCACAAACTAGCTCAGACGGGAGCAAATTAGCCCATTATTTCCCAAATAGCAGGATATTAAAAAAACAAGACCAAAATTTCTCTGGATATATTCACAACCAAATATCCCACTAATTTCAACTGTGGGTTGATGAAGACGCAAATTAACTGGTTAATATGCGATTGGGAAAGTTAAAATAGCAGGTTATTTGGCAAACTCGAGCTGATGGGGACAGGCCTAATGAACCCTCCTTGACTCTCTTCTGTTGTAAGTAGTCATGAAAAACAAAGCAAAATTATCTCCTACAAACAAAGAAGCGTTGATTAATTTTCATGGGGTAATGATAGCTATCATATATTTGTATACTTTTGTGGGTACAATCATAGCGTGAGAGAGCAAACCAAATGATGTTTTGTATTAGCTGAAGGGTGAAGAAGTACAGTTTTGTGATCGGAGAGCAAAACAGTACAACACAAAAGTTAACTACCATTCAGTACGTATGTGACAAAGTTAACAGTTGCTTAGAAGAAAAAAAATAAAAGACAGGCCTTTCCTTGTGGAGCACTGGTTTATGCATTAAAGTGTATTAAAACAACATGATTAAGCTTGTGAATGGCCCTCTCCATACAAGCTTCTGAATGGAAAGGGTTTCCATTCTTTAAAAAGTTGTTTGGTTGTGCCTAAATACAAAAGTAACTGGAGTACATGTATGGATGGTTGCCTTTGTAAAAGGAGATTTGACCTGAAAGCCTGTGGAAGCTCTGAGATAAGCTTTTCTTAATGTGGTCATTGACTCAGATCTTAAGGGGTCGTTTCTGTGCAACTAGGATTGAACATTCATGACTGACTTAGAAGATGAATGATATAGATGATAGATGTGTAGATAGGTAGAATGATAAATAAATAGATAGATCAATAAATTGGTTGAGAGATTAAGAGATTAAGAGATGAATAGATAGATAGATAGATAGATAGGCATATTGAAAGACAAACAGACGTAATGAGAGAGTGGGAGAGAGATGGATAGAGAGAGATAGATAGAGAGAGGTAGAGGTAGAGGTAGAGGAAGGGGAAATTGTGATTAGGAGAGGGACATTTAATAAACATTTACTGTTATACAAGATGGCACTAGTATTATTAGGACATAGAGAGTTGGGAAGAGAACTAAGAAAGAACGAGATAGATGTAGGAATGAGAGAGAGAGAGAGAGAGAGAGAGAGAGAGAGAGAGAGAGAGAGAGAGAGAGATGCGAGATTAATGAAGTGAGAGGCTATAAAGCGGAAAGAATATGGTGTGAAACAGGCACAAACAAAAGGAGAAATCATGCAAGAGCAAGTTACAATCAAGTAGCATGAGAGAGTGACAATGAGAGGCAAGAAAAGCCGAGGAGAGGGGGAGAGACAGCAAGGGAGAAGTGATCGCCTGGTGAGAGCCAGAAGGGCGTTAAACTCTGTAGAAGTATATGTGTTCCGCCCTTCTGACACACACTGAAACAGGCACAAACAAAAGAAGAAATCATGCAAGAGCAAGTTACAATCAGGTAGCATGAGAGAGTGACGATAAGAGCCAAGGAGAGGGGGAGAGACAGCAAGAGAGAAGTGATCACCTGGTGAGAACCAGAAGGACCTAAACTCTATGTAGAAGTATATGTGTTCTGCCCTTCCGACACACACTGAAACCAAGAAGTTGCTGGTAACTTCTTGCTGAAACAGACGCAAAGGAAGGGAGTGTGAATAAGAGTCTAAGTAGAGGAAAGAGGAGGAGGGGACAGAGAGGAAGCAAGGGAAGAGATATGATCTCTTGAGAACTAGAAGGTGTTAACTCCATGTTAACTCCACGTGTATGGCCTTCTGGCTCCCAGCCGACGATAGGAGATGGAAAGTAAGCAACGGTGCAAGTCAACATCCAAGCATTGACATTTGACTGTGCTAATGTTCTCAAGTGTCATGTAAAAATACTGCCTAGTGCTGTGTGTAACGAGAGAGGATGTAACATGAATGCCAGGTGCACAGAGTGCATCAGCAAAGTGAAGCTGTGCATGGCCCAATGAAAGTGCATGCAGAAGTATAGCCTTTCCACACTAAAGGAATGGTTGTGATCAATGTTTAGAGCCAGAAGGGCATTAGGTATAATAATAATAATGATAATAATAATAATAATTGTGGCTACTTGTATAGCGCACAGTTCCACCTTTCGGTGCTCATGGCGCTTACAGAAAAGGACATGTAACAGATATCCAAACAGAAAAAACAAAAAACAATAAACCGAAAAACAAAATTCGAAATTCTCCTAGACATGGTAAATTAAAATATTCCAATATTTACAACGAAAGAAACAAATAATTGTTTAGTTGTAATTTGAATGTTCCTGTTGACGACAGTTGGCGTATGTGTGGGGGAAGCTTATTCCAGAGTTTTGGACCCATTGCAGAGAAAGCCCGATCGCCACAAGCAAGTTTTATTCTGGGTGTATTAAGTAATAGCTTGTTTGATGAGGAGCGAAGACTTTGTGTGGGGTTGTATTTTGAGACAGAGTTGCGTAGGTATGTAGGGGAAGAAAGAGAGTAGACTGAATGATGAATTAGTAACATAATTTTTAAAAAATAATCCTTTTGTCAACTGGCATCCAATGGAGAGAACGTAGAATGGGTGATATTAAATCAGATTTCTTAGTGAATGTTAATAGGCGGGCTGCAGAATTTTGAAGGCGTTGAAGTTTTGTGACATCTTTTTTTGGAAGGTTACAGAACAAAGAATTACCAGTTATTCTGGCTCTTGTTAGACAATATAAAGAAGATTGCTTGACTCCTGCTCCTGTAACAATTGCTTTTGTGCTAACCCGAAAGCAACTTAATTCTCTAAGAATATTGAATTCTCAGAAAAAAACAACGTTCAATTCTCGCTACCCCAAGTAGCGATTCTGCCGAGATCCGGGGAAAATCCTGAAAACGCGCATTGCACTATGGGATAGCTTTTCGACATTACAGCTTCCTGTGCAGGCGCTATATTACTAGGCGCGATAGCGCAAACGTGTATGCACCGAATATGTCGTCTGCTCGGTCTTGTTTTTTTTCGCAAATATTTCAACGTTTATTTGAACATTTCATTCGTTGTTTTTTACGTCTTTTGACATCAGTGACAATGGTTTTCCTTTGTGAGGCTGCACAGTGCTGGGCTCATGATTCCAAGCGTAAGAACCCTGAAAAATGGGGGTGGATGATTTTAGCCTATTTAGGGTAGCGAGAATTCTTGAGATATTGTTTGCTGATGGATAATTGTTCTATTACACAGATATACTACATGTAAGGTGTCATAACCAAATGGGTTTTTTAAAAGCACTTGACTTGAAATGCAGAGGTTTAAAAGATCCCCGAAACATAGCACTAATGTCCTTTGGCAAGGCATTAATCTACATTTGCCACTCCATACCCGGGAGAAAAAATAGGGACCTACATGTAGCAGGCTTAATACAGGGTTTCCATATGCAATGGGGGTAATTTCTAACACTTAATGAATCTCCTGAATTCAACCCTCGGTTTGTGTCTCCTCTTATAGATCCTACATGCATGTAATATCATTTTCTTTCAATTTTTTTTTTGAATCATCACATAATTACTTTAATACTAGGATATCTGTATCATTACACTCTACAATCAATTATAACTCAGTGTTAGCTTTGTGATTAAGCGTATGAGATATGTTCTACTTGTTTGGCTCTTCTATGGTGACACTTTTCCAATGGAGTCATCTGATGCTAGTTTTGCCTCTTCGAGAACCTTAGCTGCATCACTTTGTTTGAGTGATCACCGTATCAGTTCTCAGGAGGGGGGGATAATGTGCCCCCTTGGTGTCTTATTAAGAACATCAATGAATCTCCTGATGAGGAAGGGTGTGATTTACACATTAGTTATGAGTCTTCATTGCGACCTGTAGTCTGTGATAGCACATTCTCCGAGTTGCTCTTATGTGTGTCTGCAGTCAAGGGCCCAGCAGAAGGGTGCAAGTTCAACATTCTCATGGCTGCCTGCAATAAGGCAATTAATGCCATTGGCATTGATACTACACAGCTCCTATAGCCTTCTCGTGGGCAAGCCGGTGAATTGGTCTTTTCACTTTGCTTGTTAATGAAACAATTAAGGAATTACATCTACATGTATTTATATTAACACAGAGTTTGTAATGCCCTTCTAGCTCCCCACAGACGATAAAGAGAAGTTATAATCCATCATGAATTACAATGTAGATAACGTACGAACCAACTTATGTTGTATTCAGGTCAAAACTTTATAACGTGTGATTCTAAAAATGTAAATCCACCGGCCTTGCACCTGTATACACCCTTTTGCCAGGCACACAAACAAATATTGAGCAATTTTTTTCGCAAATTTTGCAAATTGTTTTAAGGTCATGAGTTTGTGACGATGTAATGTGTCACTGTCACTTGCATATGACACAAGCCTTGCAGATAAATTGTATATATATATATATCATATTTAAAGATTAGTACAATCCAAATACTGTACAGTGTCTTCACATCTTCTCCAGATAAGAATATTGAATTCTCAACAAAAATTTAATTCTTGAAATATCGTTTGATAATTGATTATTGTTTTGTAATTATAACACAGAGATACTGAAAAGAAGCTTTAATTAGTAGTCATAACAAGTGATTTCTTTGTCTCATTTTCGAGAAGATACAATTGGAAAAGATTTCAAAAATGTTGCCAGCGACACAGAAATGTCCTGTTTGATATGGAAGTAATCTCCATTTGTTTCACCCACAAAAGATGAATCAAATTTAATAACCATCAAACAAAATGGCATTTTCATCGCTGAATTTCTAATAGTGAATTTCTCAGAGCATGAAATTCAATAATTTTACCATTTATAGGCTTCTTGTTTTTCTAGTGCCATGATTTTGTGTAGCTATTCACCACAAAGAAACGAAAGATGTTATGTTGAGAATTAATAGTTATTACTGAGATTCCATACATCATAGCTAATCACTTTTATCATTAACAGTGACTCCAGTTTTCAATATATTTCTAACTCTGGTACCTGCCTTCTACCCAAAGTAATCCCTAATTTAAGGTCAAGCAGACCATCGGGTGATTTAGGATGAGCCAGGTTACCTTTCAGTGCCTTGATTTAGGGTTATAGTTTTTGATGACGTAGATAAGAACATTAAATCAATTGCAGTCAAGTATTGCTGCCTTTTAAGGAATGCCCAAAGAGATTGGGGAAGTAGGAAATATGGCTGCGTGTATTATTGTAGATTGTTTCTTGTCAAAGAGCAAAGTGTATTTATTTATACGTTGTAGATTCCTTTCAAAGTTTTATGAAAGCTGCACTAATTTCGTTCAGCAGAACACTCACTGCAAAAGCATTGTTAAAGGTGGAGGGGGAGGGGCTGTGATGCATAGAAAATCCTACCATTCTTAATGCATCCAAATATTTTATTAATATAATTATAAACATAAACAGTGCAGGCAGTCTAATTTCTACTCTTACCCTGAAGGTAGTATTGCCCTCCAAAGAGCCATAAAGGTTTTGACTTTATGCGAAGTTATTCTTTAGTACCTCTCAGCAGACATGTATAAAAACTATTTAGTAGGATATTTGTGATTGGATATCTTTTTGACTGAAAAGCTATCATATGACACAAAATAATATGTAATAGGGGGTTATTAAAATAGAGGCCCTGTGTAGAAGAGATTCACCACCTTTGCACATTAAGAACCCACTGCACTATTCGTATTTGGAACAAACTCCCTTTACATGTCAAAAACTGTCAAACTATAAACCACTTCAAAACTTTTCTTAAGACACATTTAATCAAAATTGCTTTTGATGATTAACTTACTCTATTCACATTGATGCAGTATATTTCATATTTATTGTAATTTGTAGGTTTATTAATAATAATGATAGGTCCGTGAACATGCCGTAAAAGAAACTTCATTTGCCTGGTGTATGCCACTGACTGGGCATCCATGCGTGCCTGTGTTTTACCCATTGTACAAACTGCACAACTTGAACATGGTACGAAGATACACCAAAGACACCGTGTACTTCTACAGAAGAAGTTAATTTAATTAATTCAATAAGGAAGACAATGTGACTGTGGATTACAATGATTACATCAAGATGTCATCCGTAGTTTAGCATTGGATTTCCAAGTATTTTCACAATGGCTGTGTTCAATCGGTGCTTACATTGTGTTTCAAAATAAGTATTGTGTTCAATCTCTTTTGGACTTCTTTTACAGGTGGTGATATGATTCCAGGGGGTGTTTCACAAAGATCCTAAGTCAAACTTAACTCTATGTTGGACTAAAAAATTATGGGGAGCCATTTATAAAAAAATATATATTCAAAAGCGAAAATTAGAGTTTTTTAGACTTGTTTTAAATTCCACATCAAGAACATGAAATTTCCTTGATAATAGAAAATATGAATGATTTGAATCAACTTTTTATGCCTTTAAAAATGACTTTTACAAAATATTTTCATAGATGCTCACGGCTTTCCATAATTGTTATGGCCAACTTAGAGATAAGTTCAACTTAGAATCTTTGTGAAACACCCCCCAGGACTGGCTATTGTTTTCCCACACTGTTAAACCAAATTCCCAACTTCAGCGCTAGACCCAACACTATAAATTACCCTGACCCCAACCCTGAACCTAACCTAAAACCCAACTTTTTTTAATGAATTAAAGCCTGGGGGCAATTGTCCTGGACATCGATTTTAGGTAACAAAGAGACTTGTTCCAACATTACACAGTTCATTTAAAACCCTGCTTGCTTCTTCTATTTATACATTGCACAGTTATCATGGGGATATATAGGTAGCCTGCTATTTGTCTAACCCACATTCACTACATATGACATTTCGCATTTGTGTTCATGCCTTCTTCGACGATAGGTGGATGGTTTGTGTGTCCCGATCTCGAGAGCAAAAAGGACGTTGGGCCTCTATAAGAATGTATACAGAACAGCCTTCTGCGTTTGGGAAGTGATAATTGATCTAGATGGGGAGTAGCATGTAAGCATCATTGTCTAGAATGTCGGGTGTTGTTTGGTCGGCCTGTGTGAAGGTGTGGACTTACAACCCTCTGCTTCTCACGCCTCCACAGGCTTGGAGACTCAAAGCAATTAATGTCATGTATGAAATACATGTGTGCCGGAAAATGTCTCATCAAATTTAGATCGCTGTAAATTAGAGGGAACTACTGTGATAAAAGAGATAATGCAGTAAAGTTAGAGTAGGGGAAGAGAGAGAGAGGAAGAGGGGGAGAGAGAGAGGGGATAGAGAGAGAGAGAGAGAGAGAGAGAGAGAACAGAAAGAATGAGAGAGATGAAGAAAAGAAAAGAAAAGACTGATAAATTAACATTGGATTTGAGAAACAGTTTTAAATGCATTATTCAATAGCATGGTTATGTTAAAAAAAAAAAAGTATAGATATTGCATATATATTTCATATTTATTTCAAGATACCCAGAAATATTTGTTGATTTGACAGCTTCCTTCTCATCTTCTCATTATGTTTTATATGACATTACCATTCAAATCCTAAAAAAGAATGACTAAGTTGCATTGATTATCAAAAAGGCCTTAACCATGTTACTGCAGAAAGTGGTTTGACGTGCCAAGTTTTACCTCTAATTACACTTTGGAGAAAGAAAGGATCGTTTTTTTTTCTTTTAACTTGAAAATCGGTTGATATATTCTGAAGTTCACTATCATACACCAATGCTGGTATTTGATAAACAATGTAAAGAGTCACAGAGATAAAAATAAAAACAATTTCTAATTTGATACATAGTTGTAGACATGGTGGCATCTGAAGGGTTAATATCATTTGCAAAATAAGAAAACCTTCGACTCTCTCCATTTTAAGTGAATCTCGTTTGGTTGGAGGCTTGGAGCGAGAATGGACAGTTCCAACGAGCCTTGTTTGTTGCCTCTAACAAATATTATTTCCTGTCCATCCCCAAACATTGTTTGAGTTTGTCCAAATCCCAAGCCAATTTCAATGAATATCTCACTATTTGGCCTTCTTGATCACTGTATTATTTACTGTTCAATTTATTGTGGGGTACAGCGTCGGGATGCTGCGCATGTTGGAAGACAGTCGCAACTTTCAGACCCATTGGACATTGGCGATCCATTATTTGCTATTGTGACACTTCTTAGAGCTTAATTTTGTAAAAGATGATAGTGGATTCTTGACTAGCGCTCATATCTGTCAGACTTGACAGTACTGGCGCTTCACAATCATTATCCCGACTTCAGCACGGCTGCCATTAGGGCACTCTATCATTTCAAGGAATTAATTCCTGTCAGGTACCCATTTACGTCATGGGTCGAGTGTGGCAAATGTAAATTCATGTCTTGCCAAAGAACATTAGTGCTGCGGCGGGACTTGAACCGCGGATAGAGGATTAAAGCTTCAGTCGCGGTGATCCAAAGTTTCCCCCTACCACATGTGCTCTGGAAGGTATTTTGTCAAAGATCTGGTTACCAATAGAGTTTTAGGACAGATTTAGGGTTAGGGTTAGGTGCAGTATTGTGTCCATGGTTGCCTGTATTTCAAAGTGTTCAGGTAATGAGTAAAGTAGAAGGGTACTTTTTTTACTTTCACAATGTCATAAAGGGATGTTTTGGTGGCATTTTCCAGTCCGTCTCAATGCTGACCTTACAGGTGATCAGAATGCAAGGGCTATCTGAAAGCTTGTGATAGGTTATCTGACCTAGCAGCATTTAATTCATTAAAAAATGTTGAAAATTAAAAAAAAAACGAAATGTTTATAACAGCTTGAATTTTTTTCTTGAAACCTAATTATCAACACAAAAAATCTATTAATTGTATAGGAATTAGTGAAAAGGACTGTTTTCAATCAAAGGCTAGAGAATATTTACACAAAAAGATTTGTCTCATATGAAAGGAAGATAATTGTAAAAACTTTCAGAAATCCAACCAAAGGGCAATTTATATATCCCACAGAAGTCATGGTCACATAAATGTCATACTTCATAGTAATGTTTACTATTTCAGTATCTCTTGGAAAAGGGTCACAAGGCTACTGAAATTAACATTTGATCTGTCAAAATTCTTTGCAACTGTGCACAGGGTCTATGAGGGAGACTAGATTCAGGAGAGGGCAAATATTCCTGGTTTGGTTTGCTGTGACGGCATTCCTCCAGTATCAATCATCAAGACATTGCCTTTTCCCAATGACGTAGCTTTTGAGATGGGATGCAGGTTGCCATAGCAACCCCTCCAGTCCAATACCCAGTAGCCCTGCATTAACCTGCTCATCGCTGACCCCCACCCCCCCCCCTTGTCGTGACCAAGAGAAAGGAAATTTGCCAGAGGAAATATGAGTGGGTAGTGGCGTAGCCCACTTGTAAGGAGGGGATGGGGAATAAAGGTGGACATAGATTTTATGGGGTTAGAAGGCCATTGCATTGTACAAACCTTGAATGCATCTCTTATCACTAAAAGAAAAAATCTTTTAACCTTCATCAATGTCATCATTATAAAATGTTATTAGATAAATGCTAAGCCATTGTAATTTCAAGATAATACTACACCCATGTAACTTGTATGAATTACACATGAAACTACACATGAAATTTTGTTACATGTACAACTGTGAAATGGGCTCGTTAAAAATTACAGTATGGTTTGTTTCGAACCAGAAGGGCATTTACTCAATGTTGTCATATATATGTGTATGTTATGCAGTGTTTCACAAGATATATACACATGTATTTGTATCAAACTGAAAAGAATGTTTTAGATTGTTGCCATGTTTCTACATGTATTTCTTGACAGTGGCATGTACAAGAAAACTATAAAGCAAAACAAAAACCCAGATAGTCCTGACAATACATGCATTTATCCATTTTTTTTAATTTAAATTTTATTTAAACAGGGTAACTCTCTCAGTATGAATACAGGAAATAACAAACAAAGTTAAAGGACATCTACATGATTATATATATATCAGGATCTTTTGTCTATTTTGTTTATAGTTATTATATAACCCCAAATCAGGTTGTCACCAAGGGAATCCTTTTATAAAGAGAGAGAGCTATTAGTGCTATTATTTATTATTCTTCAGTCCCTAGTGAGGGGATGGCATAGTGTCAATTATCTAATAGTCTTTCAGAAGATACATGTATGACATGTACAAATGTGCATTAGAAATATGATATTTACATTATGCACTAATGTAATAGTACCATCTATCGACAGTGGCACGTTTTAGACTGAAGGATATTTTTTTTTTCAATAACAGCATTAACATTATTCAGCCTCTAGCAAAGGGAAAGCTATCTTTCTAGGAAATTTTCCACCATGAACCCGTTATTTTTTAAGTTTTCACCGAAACTGTAGACGCAAACCACTTCTCCCGTTTCACAATAATAACTGTACAACTGTCATGAAGATGGGAACGATCCTCTCAGAGATCGTGATGACGCTCGAGCCTTAATCATTACCATGGCAACCTGGTATACCTGAAAATGTGTTTTTTATTGTGTGTGCATTGGGTATTCATCGTGAGATCCTCTTCATAAATGAGAAGGGACATATGACGGTATGAAGAAAATTCAATTGAAATGTCAAAATGCTCTTAAATTTAATCACAAGACGGCAATATACTTGCGCAAGTTGTTCATCCGAAAAACGCGTAATGAAAACATGAGTTAGTTAGAGATAGGGAAATATATAGCAAATTCAGAAGCAGAGTACATGAATTAATGTAGTCTGGGGAGGCATTGAGAAGGCATCATTTCTCAAGTATACGTTGGTCCTTTTTGGTAGGGACATGCGATACCTCCGACCTCATCTTTGATTTTATTTTTAGTTGGAGTCGGGCGTCTCCCAAGAAAGAAATGAAATTAAAGTCATGCTGCAGATGGAAAGTTGCTGTTATGTCCTCTGTGTGATTAGAATATATATAAAAGAGTGTGTATGTGAATAGAGTCTATTTTTAGTTTTATTGTCAAGGAATTTTGACTCTGAGACGGATGATGCGTTTCCTAGGTGACACCAGGATAACATCCACTAGCATTGTGGAGAAAACAAAGTAGTCAAATATTGCTGGAGTAACAAAACTCCTGCATATTAACGCAAAGAGTAAAGCCCCTTTCAGATACATGATGCATCAAAACCAGGGGGGTGTTTCACAAAGATCCTAAGTAGAACTTAACTCTAAGTTGGACTTCAAAGTTATGGACAGCCATTGGAGCCATTGGCTTTCAGTAAATTTTAAGTCCAACTTAGAGATAAGTTCAACTTAGGATCTTTGTGAAACAACCCCCTGGGCATTTTATTTGTTATGATGATGTAAAGTGTAATACACTTCACGTTTACCTATCTTATAACACAGAGCTCTGTGAATATGTGTAGGACCTTGGTTACATGCAGTTATCATTTATTTACACATAAAAATAAAGTGATTGTTTTGTTTTTTTTGGCGGCGGTTTACCATTTCATATCTGAACGAACCTTTGTAGTTACTTACATCAGGAAGCCTCTGTTGAAAATGATGTTATGAAGACCTCCTGGCATTGCCACTATATATGTGTGTTATAATAAGATGCAATATGAATGGGTTTAATGATAATAATGATAAAACGGTGTTTAAAAATCCACTTTCCACCAAAGTCTCTAAGCACTTTAAGGGGGTTCATATTCGATCAACTGGGCCCTCCATCTTATTTGTAAATTACTCTAGCCAGAACTGGTGATGACGTTTTCCTCTGGATATGTTATATTGCTTTTATCATTATTTTTCTATTACGTTTATTTTTTCCAAATAAACTCAATGTTGAGTTTGTTTGGCTGTAAACGTTGCGTTATGCCCTTTTCATTTTTGTGTACATCATTGTAAAACTATTAAAATAATTATTCATGCTCATATATACTGGTATGCACCAATAGTAGTATGTACACTGTGTGTTTGTTGTGGTTGTTATGTGCTTTATAACTATAGCTACGTGTACTAATTGCTTTACATGTTATTTTTCATATTCTCATTAATCTTCATGTGTTCTACTTATCTGTCATGTTTGTATGGTATTCGCAAAAGTGTACACTGTACTTCCAATGTAGAATTTATAGAGGCATGCATGACCTTTTAGTTATTCATTTGTAATAAGTTGCTAAGTGCTTTTTGGGTAGTGTCATTAACGGTATACATGTAGTTCATTTTTTAAACATTTTATCTCATGCCAGGATAAAAGAGAAAGTGGAGTTTCAAATGCATTAACTTTGCCCATAATGTTATCCACTTTGACATTATCACTTAATATATA
>BEXV01001253.1:25147-35728 GCA_003118195.1 Hemicentrotus pulcherrimus
GCTAGTTGGGAAATAGAAGGATATTTTGCAAACTAGACCGAGATATCTTGGGATATTATCCCGACCAACTATCCAGCTAATTTGCCACTTCTGTCTAATGAAGACGCAAATAGCTGGATAGTTTGCGATCGGGATAGTTCAAAATAGCTGGATAGTTGGCAATCTCGAGATAGTGAAGACGGGCCTTTTGTGACAATTATGTTTCCTTGGTGTTGATATGCATCAGAAGTTTGTTTTTCTGTCAAAAATTCATCGGTCAAAAGAAGCACTTCTCAATGCATGTATCCACATGCACTGTATAATACATGCATGCTAGATTTAAATGTGGCATGTCTAAGTACAGCTCTAAACTTTGTAAATACATGTACTTTGTTAATTATGCTATGTTTGCTCAAATTTGATTCAAACATGCAAGGCAGAAAATGCTTGACTTTCTTTAGAGTTAAAACTGAGATGTGGTAAGTTAAAAACTGTGTTGGTGCAAGTTCACAGAGTAAAAAACATAAGTAGATAAAATGTCGAATCAAACAAAAATTCAAGTCATACTCTCTGCAGTTAAATATGAACATGTACATGTATCAAATGCAACTTTTTGCAAGATTCCTGTACTTTCCAGGATACAGACCAACTTCTTTTGATTTCCCAGTTACAAGATAATACATCGAATAATGTACTGGAATGTGTTCATCATGAATTGTTGTTAATGGGCATTTCCAGTGTAATGGACATGATATTCAGAAAAATTTTTGCTTATTCAAGACAGTTTTATACAAATTAAGAGTCCCCAAACATATTTCAGTTAGTGATACAGACACTTTTTTAAAACCATGACTATGACATGACACAAAATGGACATTTTACTTTCTGTTAATAGTTTGAAAAGTTTATGGTTTTAGGCATTCAGTGAATCTAGTTTTGATGTGAACAGAAGCTTGTTATTATACTCTACAAATATAGATACTCATTGCAAAATAATTGGATTATACATTTCCTTGTAATGGCTAAAAATATTGCATAACAGACATGACAGGTGAAACGTAACAGAAATGACACTTTTGTCTACCTTGTCATGGAAAGCTCTCAAAATCCTTAATCACATAATTTACTGATGAATAATAATTTATACTATCAAAATATCAAATCTGGAGTGATTATGGTGTGGAGAAGAGTGGTCCAAAGATACATGTGTAGGATGTTTTAGAAATTACCACATTTTACCAAAAAATTAGTTAAGTTTTTTTGGGGCGAAAGGGGGGCCGGGGGAGGGGTGAGAAAATCTTGCCTAAAAATACATACTCCACCTACTATACCACTTATAGTGATGGGCTATTTGAGCTATACTGTACTTTGTTAGATACCAATTCTGTCACAGCGGAAAATAAAATAAAAGCATACAATATACATGTGTGTAGCTGTGGCCATACATGTATACACTATGCAAACAATTTGTAGGTGGTTTAATGAACCAAAGAATCCGTCATTAATATTAATGTACAGATTTATTGGTTTACAATAATGAGGACGAATAGCCAGTGCAGCTGATGGTATTACAATACAGCTACATAAATTCACACACTCCAATACCACATCAGTGACACTAATAAGTAATGAGACTCAAAAACATATTCCTGTCTCTTAAAGGCTGTGTACATGTAGCTTGGCAAATACTGTTAAACGCCAGCTAAGTCTTCTTTTGGATTTGCCTGTAAACAAATGGACTTTATTAACGGTAGTCAGCGACTTAATCTCTACATGGTCAGCGTTCGCGAAACAGACTGAAGTTCTCCTCACGCTTCGTTGCATGCACGTGATTGCTGCGGTCGGATCGTCGGTAGCCGTAGAATACCTGATTGGCCCCGAGTCAGGCCACGGGAAAGACACGTAGATGAACTTTCGTCAGTTTGACTCTCCCTTTAAATTTTCTCTGTCTAGACTTATCAACATTAATAATTTGCAGGGCTTACATTTATAGTCATGAACTTTGGAATACATTCACTTGATTGATATAATTATATTTACAATAACATTATACATGTATATGCAATACGACCTAAATGTTTCGTGGAATAGCATCCTTCATGATAAACAAGTAAACATTATAATCTGACGAGTGAACATTTTTTTTTATTAGTGTACAGTAGTACAGTTACATAATATATTAAGGAGTTCTATACATGTACATGTACAGTATTAATGGGATGTGTTATGGAATTATTTTTGTTTTGTTTATCTTGAACNTAAAGAATTTTAGCTGTGTGTGAAAAGGCTGTTAGTCTTCAGACTACAATCATGATTCATATAATATGAATATTCATCTTTTATATTATATCAATAAAAAAATAGGGAAATTAGTTGAAATACATGTGTTAAATTATATGACTTATGCCCTTCATGCCTTTTGTATATAAAATTTCACAATTTTTTTGTTTTCTCTGTATTTATTTGTGTTCTTGATCCGACTTCATAGCATGTGAAGTAGAATATCATTTTGCATTCTATATCTTGCTTTCAGGGGAGTAGATTATCTCAATCACAAGAAAGAAGGAAAAACATGAAATTTGATGTACAAAAGGCACGGAGAGTTGTTCACAGATGATGTCATCAAATTGAATACCGCCCTCTAGTGACTAGTCATTTAAAAAAGCTCTCACTTCCTTATTCCTTGCCTGATTTTGTTCAAATTTTCACTGATATTTTTTTAATATCTTAAACTTTACAATAAAAGTAACTTAGTGAGAAGGTTTTGGTTTCTTTTAATCCTGTACATGTACCCTGTATCAAGTATATAAGAGTTCAAAATATCATACTGTGTACCTGGGTCAAGAGAGGCAACTCTAGATGAAATGCTGTATTCAAAGTTGAAAAGCATTCTTGAACTAAAATTCCTACATAATATATCATCTGTTCAGACTCAGAGCCAAAAGGGCATTAAAGGGATTGTGTAACAATGTTTAATCTGAGATGCACGACCCTACGTGTTCGTCTACAGTGTATGATATGGTGTAATATTGAAACCCTAACAAAATTGCGCTTCAAATGATCAAGAAGTGCCTCAAAAAGGTAAAAATCTTTGAGTGTTCGGGTTTTACCATACTCGTTTTCCCATATAGACTGTAGTGTTATGAAAACCGTTTGGCAAACGGTTTTCAAAATTTGTAATTAATCATAAATATCTTGGTAATCAGGCAGGTGATCGGCTTGTAAAAGTCATGGAGTTCCTGACTGACCTAAAGGTTTATAATTGTCATTGCATCATGAGCTAAATCCAGAATTTTGTTTCAGAATCTGAGACAAAGTTACCAGATCCCTTTAAGTTTAGACTATGTGTTCAAGTAAACAAGTTATCACCCTTCTGGCTCCAAACAGACACTGTTTCAGCCAGTGTTTCAAGAACCTCAAATAATTAAACCGAAACCTCACTTCAAAGCCATTATATTGTTCCCATGTACACCTCTGCATCGATCACGGGACCATGACCAGATAGATTTAGCTACAAATACTGCCTATTTGTTATTGAGGGAACCACCCTCTATAATAGCACCATGTTACCTGATAATATTGACATTTCTTCAAGAGTAAACAGCCAGACTTCATGTGATCAAGGGCTCTCTTTTTTGGTGGTTCTTCAAGCCGATGGGGAAAGTGTCAACCCTTTCCTTATAATGTAAATTGCATGAGAAAAATATCTGCCAAAGAACTTGCATTCATAACACAGAAACCGGTTGCTAGGATTAGAAATGGTTCCATTTGAAGATGTTGTATTTATGCTAAGCCTGAATGCTTGAATAATTGAATTATTTAAATGCCGGGTTCTAAATTCTGCACTCTATCAAATTTACAACAAGTCTTTTATTCATGTAATTAGAAAGTTCTTTCCTTTAATAATTTTCTTTAATTCAACATGAAATCAATTCGATTTTTTTTGTAATAGTCTTCTATTTTATTTATGTGACAACTTAGTGATATGGTACATGTTGTACTTAAAATGGAATACCAACAATTTTCATTATTAAAAGATTTTTAGTCCAGGTTTAAACTTAAGAGATGAGTTATCTGTGCAAACAATCATAACCACCGGTATGAATTGATCTATCAAAACGTTATTTTTTCCAATCATTGTTAGGTTTCTATTGGGGATCTAACTACTGTAGGTTTCAGTCTCAAGTTTCAGTTACATGTACATCTGCAGTGTACATCTTGTTGACAAAACCAGGAATTGACAGAGATTCTAGTGTAGCAACAGCTAATCTATCTAAACAAATTTACACCTATCATCGTGAGAATACCAAATCATGCAAGTGAGATAGATGATATCATTAGTAGACAAAATCTCATAGGAATATATATGGGGATGGATTCCTAGATTTTAAAGGTGGGCTGGGGGTTAACAATTATCTAAATTAAATCATGTTTGTCTCGTACTATTTGGGCTGGAAAAAGAAGATAAATTAGAAGGGGCACATTTTTAAGGGGTTCTATACTAGAGGTATGCTACGTAATAGGGTTTCATGTGGGAAAGGGGGGGGGGGGTGGAGGGGAACAGGCAGTTTGTGCCCCTATCCAGGAAATTTAAGGAGAGAAACATATCAGCTAATTTTTATTTATCAATGACTACACTGTATTTATATGAATTTGTATCTTAAGCCGATTAAAGAGGACTGCCCAACATTTTGTGTCTATTGTGACATCATCAAAAACCACAAAGGTGAACCGGGAATCTATACATGCAGTTAAAGTTCATCAAAATGGTTGATGTTACAAAACATGCAAAGTCATGTCACATCTCAACGATTGTGATGATGGTAAACATGACATAATTGGTGACAGTATTAATATGCATTCTTTTACACTGAACAAGAGAAAGGCCAGGTAAATGACCGATTACAGACACTAAGCACTGTAAATAGTGAATCTCATTAATTTTTAGAAGCAGAAAAATCTGAGTTCTAAGCATATACATGTGTAGATCATTAAAAGATAACAAAAAGTCAAACAAATAATATAACTACCGGTATATAATTTTAACCTATATAAGATTTATTAATCATATTTAAGATAATGATCAGTAAATTTGCTTACATACATGTACAATGAATGTGGATCTACAGCAGTGTAAAAGATACTTTGCTGTTTGTGGGAGCATGCACTTTTAGGATTGTATGTTACATGTATATAAGTGTGACTTACTGTATACTCACAATGATATTCTAGTATTTTTTTGTTTTCCTTTAAGTGAGCACTTTTAGTGCTTACCATACTGTATGCAAAGCTTAATTGCTCACTGCTCCTGTGCATTTTTTTTTTGCTGATGCACAGTAGTATGTTGGAGGTGATGGGAAAACAGCTCTTCAGTTTGCTTTGGAGTGGGGGTGGGGCTTATAAACAATCTTTGATTTTTGTCCTTCTACAGGCCGATTGCATTTAAAATTGACATCTACAAGAACATAGATCACTCACTGCTGAAAGATTTGAAGAACAAAAACATTCTTATAACTCTTGGCAGAGACAATATGTGCAACCTATTTGTATATCAGTAAGATTCTATATAAATTACAGTAATCTGATATCATAAGTACCTGCAAAATTATTAAATGGCACCTCCACCCAAGGATAACCTTGCGAACAATTAATACACATCACACTCATATAATGTAATAGTAGTAGCCTTGTTATGCATGTATTTGAGCCATAGAATAGTGTACTGACTTATTGAGAATAAGAAAGAAGAAAATAAGCAATATGTACCCAGTGGGGTGCATGCGGCTATAATACGAGTGGGGCCGGTATATGACTAAATTAGATGTAGCTGCCATTTATTTGATTTTAATTTGTTCATATACAATTACATGTCCAAAGAGCACATTTATTCAAATCTTTGTAAGTCGGTTTAAAATCAAATGACAGGAGAAAATGACTGAATTAAATCACCTAGCTACACATGCATGTTAGTCTTTGTACACATACATGTACAGTATCTATAATGTAGTTATGAAACATATAAGTGTGAACTTTTTTACATTTTTGTTTATAAAGTGATCATTAAAAACATAAATTATAAAACTTGAAAACAAACATGTGTGCATCAACTTAACCAACATATAAGCAATTTCATGAATATGAATAAATTTCTGCGATATTTTGCAGAATGTGTGAGAATTTGCTGCGAGCTACACCAAGTCCTATATTGTTCATTATGTGTGGCACTTTGAGAAAAGTTGGGAGATCAATACATGTAAAGTAAATGTGGGAAACTCTGATTAAATCTAACCTCTAAAAAAATCTAAACCAAGGAGCTCTTATGATCTACATGTAGATCAATCATGAATTTTTAAGGAAATTAACATCCACAATATCGAATTCAATAACAATGGGGACAATGATATCTGTTCTCACGGTATTACTTAGAAGATGACTAAGAGTATACATAACAAATGGATGACAAACACAAACACAGAAGGAATCATCACCAGTCATCAATGGCATTGTTAATATGGTTCTACAGGTGTGTACATAAAAGCAATTAATAGTCAGTGCATTCACTGCATTGTTACCTCTTATTTATGTAGGTCCTATATCAATAACGAGGTCATATTGATTATGGAATCGTATTAATGGTGAGATCATGCAAATTGCTTAGATCCTAAAACAATTTGTAATTGTGTTTAGACAGACAAGTATCGATCAATCGATTTGATTGCCTTGACATGCCCAAAAGCACGCTACCAGAATGAGGAACTTCATAAAAAAAAACCTTGGGTAAATTTTATAGCTGTACAAGGGTACAAGTACATTTAAAGATAAAAACTTCCAAACTGCAGATTTTTGACACTTTTTTGAAAACCATTCCTAGATTCTGATTTTTGCCAAAGAACTATTCAAAGTCACACAAGGAACTCTCATACATGTACATTGTACATGTATGTGAGTGTACAGTATGAGAGCATTATGTTGTTGGCAAATTATGTGATATCATATGTAATGCTTCTTATCTGCTTTATGGAAAGGTGCTATAAATATGTTTTGTACTATTAATTTATTATTGTATGTGTACATGAAATTTTTGTCAACAGGTGGGTTCTGACAGTTCAAGAACTCTCATCCAACTCCATCTCATCTACAAGCATTGGAGTCTTCATCTATACATATTGTGAAAGAATATAAACAAGGTTAATATTATATTTGTAAAGTGCTTTAGAGACATTTGCATTAAGCGCTATACCTGTATAAAAGCTAAATATTATCATTATATTATTGTATTTTTGTTAAGGTGATTGAAAAACAGAAATCCTTTGACCCGTTGTTGAGGGGCTTCTAAATATAAATGTATCCATGTATTTTGGAGGATAAACAAATTCTGTTCTTTCACTATAATAACTGACCTTTTGTGAAAACTAGATAATCTCTCTATTGAAGTAAGAAATATAAAATTGAATCATTTGATTCAGGAACCTAATCCACCTACACATACATACTTTTCATGAGCTCATACATACAATAGAACTTGTCTGTATCAAATCTACAATGATATGGATGATTAACGGTAAATACAGAATAGTTATAGGTGTCAAAGGGCAGCCTGGCCTTGTCTTTTATTCTTTTATCTGAAACTACTGAAAGGAACTTCAATTGTTTGGTGTACTAGAAATGGAACAGAGGGCAAACTGTTAGAATGTTTTCGGGAAGTCCTGATGCTCAAAGCCTAAAACCACATCATAAAATAATCTATGAACCTATTCTTCTGCAATTTCCCAGAAAGTAGTACAGATTCCTGGTACATTTAAAAGCATAAAAATATGCCCTTGGCATCCTAATTTAATACAAGGCATGTTTTTTCAGTGGCATCAACAAGTAAATTCATCAAATTGCCATTTCCCTTCTTTCAATGCAAAATTTACCTTTTAGAAATAAATTTTAAAAACCTTTCCAAATTAAAGGAAATAACACTTTAAAAGGGTAGTTCAGATATGGCTTGGTATTAAAACTGCTGTAAAAAAATGCCACTTTTTTTACACATGAATGAATGGCAACTGCATGCGACAAAGGACAAGTGCATATACATGTACTGAGCTCTGCATGTGTTATAAGATACAGAAATGAGAAGCGTCATTATAGACAATTTATTTTTAAAAGTTTTGCTGTGTCTTATCTGAACGAACCTTTACACACTTACACTGTACATGTAGGAATACAGGTGTATTAATGAATACAGGCATACATGTTATAAAGCTTTTTGTCTTGTACACTCATCACAGTAAACCCCAAGAATGATCACCAATACTTTGAATTTGTAGTAACAATCATCACATTTTTTCAAGAACATAAAATTTGTTTGGGAACATACTGTATCAATTTACGAGATACAAGATAATACTGGACTATTTTCATAATTTAGAATCTCGGTTGGTTGAAAGTTGAAAGTTAATAGAAAGTATCTTACCATTAACATTGTGAATGTTTTATCCCCTTAACAGGCTGTCAGTTTCTATCAATAACGTACAACCTTTCCTTGGGCATAAGTTCCAAATCTTAACATGAAGGTCACTCACTCTTGAATATCAAATCAAAATAATCCAAAATGCTTCAGGCGCTGCAACACAGATGTCTCATCACACAAAATTAAGCCAATTTTGATCTTATTCCAAGAGTTTGTGCAAGATATGGAGATAAGAAGTCAGTAACTGAGCCAGAGTAGTCCGCAAGATCAGAGCCACATTATGGCCATCTTTTCCCCCCACTCTTCGTTCGGCAAGATTCTGCAGGAATCATCCGTTATCAGGACTTGAAATGAGTCGCCCGTCATCACAGACAGGGCACAGAGAAGGGCACTCTGACTTCTTGCTCTGACGTAAGGAGTCCCTGGACAGTCACAGCGGACACATGCCTTCCCAATTAGCCAGTGAAGAGCTTTCTGGACTAGATAAGGGGCAACAATGGAATTGCTCCAGTGGAAAAGGGGTAAAGGACAATTCAAAGAAGGTGTCATATCAGGAGACAGCATGAGAAGACAGGAGAGTGTACAAGAGATATACGCAAGTTCTAAGCCCCTCTTTCCTCACTATGGGACCTCTTAGTATAGTATGCTTTATTCTGATTTTATCCTTCGTTCACCCTCAGCAATTGTTCACAAATGTTACATGACATCACAAAAAGAGTATGTGAAGCAAAGAAAGCACTTTAAAGGCCACAGGAAAACTCTCCAAGGATGTCAAGTTGTTACAGAGCCAAGCATATGAAAAGTATAAAGTACTGTACACAAGAGAGGTCTATTCTAGGTTGAGAACTTGAGATACATTGCTTTGTTTTGATCTTTAATAACTTAACAATGCTTGTGCAAGAATTTGAATCTTAAGTAGAAAGCATCAACTGCAACAATTGATTTGAAGATACATGTAGGTATCAAATTATCAGATTTGCAATTACATGTAATTCAGATATCTTCTTGGTTAATCCCAAGTAAACAAAAATTGAGTTCTGATGCTGATGCTGATGCTGATGCTGATGCTTAAAATGTATAATATAAGACATTAGTCATTTCAATGCCTGTCTGGTGGACACTTTTAAACTTTTGAAGGTATTTACATTAATTGAGACCTCCTTTATCTTTCTAAATGTCAAATTGTCAACTCAATTTCTCTCATCTCTTTTTTTTTTTACACAGTATGGCCCCTTTCCTCAATCCCTAGTGCTATTGACAGACGTGAGAATAAAAATAATATTCATGTCATAACAAAATTTCCCCTATTGGCGAATGCAAAACAATTGGTGGTGTGTGCATGAATGCTGCGAAAATTAAAAAAACAATAGAATATTAACAGTCTGGCCTGAAGCACATGCACTAGGATTACTTGAAAATAAAAGGAATTTCTTTTCCAGCAATATCGATGTTCTGTGTTTCCTTTAAGAGTTACTGCTATACTGAGGTTCTCAGACCATATGGTATTTCTGCACACCATTAACATTTATTTTGGGAATGATGAGTGCATTCATGATTCTTGTAAAGTGTATTCCTGTAGTGAAGAACATGCAATATGAAGAGAGGGCAATATGAAGAGAGGGCAAGAAGAAGGGAGGGGAAGAAGAAGGGAGGGGAAGAAGAAGGGAGTGGAAGAGGAAGAGAGGGGAAGAAAAGAGAGGGGAAGAAAAGAGAGGGGAAGAAAAAGAGAGGGGAGGAGAAGAAAAAGAGAGGGGAGGGAAGAGGAGAGGAGAGGAGAGGAGAGGAGAGGAGAGGAGAGGGTGAGAGAGAGAGAGAGAGAGAGAGAGAGAGAGAGGGATAGGGGAGAGGGGGAGGGGGTAGTAGAGAAAATAATAAAAAAAAAAAGATACAGAAAGTTTGAGAGATGGAGACAGAGAGAAAAGGGGGTGGGGGTTTAAACAAAAATTGAACTTCCCTGCCCCGACAAGTTCAACCACAACTCTGTCGTTGAACAGGGGCACAAAAGTGTCACCCTGATTTCCTCAGAGAGGCTCAATAACAGGATGCTTGAGAGGAAATTCTCTGATTCTGAGGAGGAAAGCAGGACCAGACTCGTAAAATTAGGACCAGAAATATGAAAAATGATGTCAATTCAAATATCTGATTGC
>BEXV01001253.1:48546-58787 GCA_003118195.1 Hemicentrotus pulcherrimus
AGGGGTCCGAAAAGGGGTCTTGACAAAACTGAATTTTACGCCTTTCCATGATATCTATATGATTTCTAAGCAAGTTATTCGTGTTTTACATGAGATAATCTTTCCATCCATATGTTATTTGTTCTAATTATCAGATGTAATTGATTTTTCTTCGTGTGATTCCTTTAAAACAGGAACAGTATGCTGAGTGTAGATACAAAGATCGAGAGCGAAATGGAAAATATAGAGAGGGGGAGATGGAGAGAGATTGGAAGGATGAGAGAAGGAGGAAAATGAAGTGATGGAGTGAGGGATGAATAGAGGGGGAGGGAAGAAAGAAGAAAGAAGGGGAGGTGGAGATACAATGAGTTTTAAAACGGAAACAGTATGATGAGTGTGGAGACAAAGATAGAGAGCGAAATGGAAAATATAGAGAGGAGGAGATGGAGAGATAGATATAGATATACCGGTAGATAGAGAGGAATGGTGCTGATGAATGAAGAAGGAAGATAAGGTGATGGATGTAGAGATACTTAGAGAGGTTAAATTAAGAAAGGGAGAAAAGGGATATAGGGAGGGAGAAATGGTGGATGTGAGAGAAGGAGAAAAAAACAAAAGACTAATTGGGGTGGGTAGAGGCAAACTAAGAAGGAATGAAAATGAAATTGAAGAAGATGAAGAGGGGTGATATGGATAAGAGAAGGATGAAGTAAGGGGTGATGGAGGTAGCGATAAATAGCTAGATGAGGCATGAAGAATGAAATCGAGGGGGGGGGTCCAGATATGAGTAGGTGGAGGTATACATGTTGGCAAATAGAGAGAAGGAAGGAAGGATGAAATAGAGATAGAGAGAGGAGCGGAGAACGGAATGATGGATGTAGTGGAAAACAAATAAGATAAAAGAAAGAGCAAGACAGATCAACAGAGAAATTGAGTTGAGGCAGCAAAATGGATGAGAATGGTGTTGAATATAGATGAGAAGTGTAGCTGAAGACCAGTTATGGTCATGCGATTGCATTGTGAAAGAAATGTTGTGGAATCGATCAGAAAAGGTTGATCATCTAGCATCTGCAAGGTTCTGAAATCATCAAAATTATAAGAAATTTAGCACATTCTTTGTAAAGTTAGAAGCACTATACACAGAAAGATGTATATGGGACTACCCTATATCTCTCACAGACCATGAGAGAAACAAATTTACCAAATATATATGAATTAGTAGGCGGTTTCCTGGCAAATTTTGTATCATCATGTATAGTCAAAACATATTCTTCCACATGATTGGTAATGAGATCTTCCATTTCATTTTTTGAAATTGGGGCGTTTCCAATTCTGGTCTTTACCTTTAATATCAATCAGATAGGAAGTTAGTAGAAAGAGAGAGAGAGAGAGAAAGAGGAAACTTGGATGAGGGAAAGGTAGCTGACTATCGAGAGACAGACAGGTAAAAGCAAATATTGTTTGTGCATGTGAGAGTAGAGTAGGGCAGAGAAGCACAGGATTGGGTCTGGTGGCATGATGTTTTCCTAATCGATATTGCAAATTGTAGCATAATCACAAAGGGCACTTTCTAATGTACCTGTTCTAGATCTTAAATCAATATGTACAGGGATCCGGATGCCACGTTCTTTCTAGACATACATGTACTAGTTCATATACTTGATGACTTTTACTACAACTTTTGAGAGTATGGTACTTTTTTACACCTACCGATACATTATTATAGGGTTATTGTAAGGTTAACACAATTATGCATTTAAAAAATAAAACAAATTTCAAAGAAACTGATATATCAAACAGACTGTTTTAGGCCATTGAAAGGTCGAAATTTCATGATGCATTATTGTAGTATTGTGAATTAAGAATTTTCACATCTATATGCCTATGAAATAATATATTCACTGGTTAGAAAAGTTGGTAATATCATTTCGAAGATTATGTTAGCTGAAGCAAAGAAACGATCGAGGTAAAGGAATAGATCGGATAAAGTCTGAGCTGGGATTCAATGGAGCAGTCACGGCATAAATGATCTGAAGAATATTGATTGAAACACTTGACTAGTGAGGCGAGAGCTTAATCCGGGACATGGCACCGATATCCTTTGACAGGACATTCATATTTCAATGTACTAATGCCAATCTTCACCCAGGAGTAGTAATGTGGTACACATGTAGTTGTTTGGAAGAGTTTCTGTGAATGCTAGAGTGCCATAGTAGCAGAACTAATGCTTGAGCTGCAGGAGTGCCATGACAGATGGCGCTATACAAGAACCTACCTTTATTATCGAACCTCATCATCAATCTACCCATCTTGATATTCATTGCAACTTGGAACATGAACTAGATTTTATCTAATATAATGCTGAAGAGGGAAAGCACAGGAAAATAAGAGGCAGGAAAAAAAAATTTACCAAATCTTCTAAATCCCATTTTAAGCACATTGGATGCTCTTAAAGCACATGGAAGTAGTTTCTGCACTGTGTACTACGAATATTGTTATTATTAGGTGATCTGCAGATCATCTCTTAATTTTAATAGTCGGAATCTTTATTCCTTATTTCTTTATTAGGTGATCTGCAGCAGATCTGCAGGATGATTTCAAACCTTATATTGAGTGTCCAATCAGAGATATCTTCTTGATACATAAACCTAATGCCCAGACCTTATGGCCCGAATTCACAAAGGAGGTTTAGATTTAACCCATGGTTTAAACCCTCATTTACATAACCCATGGTTTAAAAATTAGCGCAAAATAAGTGTACCTTGCCTTGCATGCATCTAATATTGGACATCTAACTTGTGCCACCTTTATTTTGCGCCTATTTTTAACCATGGGCTATGTAAATGAGGGTTTAAACCATGGGTCAAATCTAAACCTCCTTTGTGAATTCAGGCCGATGTGGTTTATGAGTTATTGAATTCTAAATTTGTGTAAAAAGCCTATGGAAAAATGAATTAACTTGAAAATTAATATAAAAAGTGTTGTTCTGCTTTTCATCTTTTATATCTAAAGCACCATGATGTGATCAAACTTTGTGTACAAACCCTACCAAGAATGTTATTACTGTGTTTTGTGTAGAAAATCTATAGGGAACTTCCGTCATTCAAATGTTGTTGATCAGCTGCCATCTGGCAATCATTTCTTCTCCATTTCAGGTCTTCTGCAGATCATCTAATTCGTCAGCAGTGATGAAGTCCAGTCTAGTAGTTCTTCCTCTTCTTTTTATTTCTCTTCCTCCTCTTTCTTTCTTTCTCCTCCTCCTCCACCTCTTCTTCTTTTTTCTTCACTTTCTTTGTCCTCCTCCACCTCCATATCTTCTTCTTTTTTTTCTTCACTTTCTTTGTCCTCCTCCTCCACCTCCATAGTCCATATCTTCTGTTTCTTTCTCTTCTTCACCTCCTTCTCCTACTCCTCCTCGTTTTCCTTTTCATTCCCTCCTCCTTTCCTCCTTTCAACTTCTTCTCCTTCTCTTCTCCTTCTCTTCTCATTCTACTTCTTCAACAAAGCAATAATTCCTAGAGAAGTAAGAATAGTAGTGAATATAGTAAATACTTGGATATCAATGGGTTAAGGCTATAAATGATCAAGTAAGGTAATTAGTCTTATTTCAAGTCAGAATGCATATGTCGGAAGGATGTGGTGGCTTGGGAAACACATTAACGTGCCATCTTTAATTACTTTTGCAGGAGAAGTGTGAGCGTGGAGTTTCCATGATCAGCCTTCCATACGCTGGTTCCTCTTCGTCGCTTTGCTCCAGGTCATAGCTTTTCCAAGGTGTTTAACCATATCCCAGGCTTTCAAAGGGATTAAAGGCAATGTTAAAACATAAAATGAAAATATAACAAAAATTCTGGGTGGAAGAGTCCAAGCTTGGGTAGTTCATTACTGTTATGTAGCATTATTTGCATTCAAATTTTCCAGAAATTATGGATAAAGTACAAAAGGATCTTGTATTTTTATACAAGGGGAACACCGTGATAATTTATTTAGCATGTTTCTTTCAGTATCATGTTGCTACCAGAACTGTAGATGAGCTTTAATGCCCTTCTAGCTCTCGGGAGATGATAAGTTTCTAACCAATGTGGTAGCCAAACTTAGATAATATACCCTCTTACGGTTAAGGCGGCCATTTTAATATGCGTGTAAATATTGCGTCATCAATGTTTTCAGATGCGCATGTATTGTAGTGTCACTGCCTGGGCCTATATTTGCATGGGCGCTATCTTAATTTACGAGTAAACCATAAAAATGATATGATATGAGCCCTGCCCCTTTTGACTTTTTGGCTCTTCGAAAGGACCTGATATCACAGGAAGATTTGGCAATTTTGATGAAAAACTACCTCATTAATGTCATAATACATACCAGTACCTAAGAAAGGCGATACTCTGAAAAGATGGGCTAAATGCGTTGATACTGCATGTGACTATGAATGTTTGATTTCTTGTCCTCTATATGCTGTCTTGATGCAGAAACACATTCTGTATGTGGTGTGCCAAGCACGCATATGTACAGTGATGGGAGAATCGATCAAGATGAATAATTCATAGTGCGGAAGGCTTATCCAATGCACATTCAAAATGCCAACCTTCAAAATGGCAGATCTTGAGCAAGCTAGTGATAGCACACAGATAGGACTACAGTACATGTATATGACACTTGGTGTTGGCCACCTCAAAGACAGTACTTGTAGGAATGGCCCCCAAGATCATCAGATCTTTTAGACATGGAGACGTCCTACTTTGTGCATTTTATAATAATCATTGCCAGGGTGATGAAGGTGCTTTATGAATACCATTTCTAGAAAAAAAATACTTCAACCTGCTACCCGAGTATTGTAGCATGTACAGCCATGCAGTGCTTAAAGAGGTGTAATGGTCTAGAGGATATGTTACCGCACCGTCTATCATGTGGTTCACGGTTTAAGTCGGTTTAAGTCACGGTGCTGCATCAATGTCCTTTTGTAAGACAATCTGCATTTGCCACCCTCCACCCATGTCTGGTAAATGGATACCTTGTAGGAGTTGAATCCTTGAATGTTTTTAGCACCTTACCTTTGTAGGTGCCATGAGCATCCCCCTTGGGTGGATATGTGCAAAATATAAATTTAACTATTATTGTTGTTATCATCATTATTATTATGATAATTAATAATGATTACATAACTTTCATGAACACGTATCCAGCAGTCATCACGATGCATTTTACATTTTTGTACGAAGGACCATTATCTGCCCCTACGCACAGATGGCTCTCCGAAGCGGCTTATTCAGTGCAAACAAATGTGGCCTTAATATCAATCAAATCAATCCTATGTCTCTCTCTCTCTCTCTAAGTGCCATATCGATTGACTTTGGCGATTATGCTGTTCCACAACCCTCTGTTCCTAGCCTTTTCTATTAGCACCACTCCCAGTTCTGTCACTCCTCTCTCTTCCAACAAATTCTGCAGACTGTCCATCCAAAGTATCCTCCTTCTTCCCCATCTCCTCAGTTCTTCCCACAATTTACCTGTCAAAGCAAGATTCTCTAGGCCCTCTTTAAGTGCAATATGTGACCCATGAACTGCCTAATCAACATCTCACATATCATTTTCCTTTGCACTCCAGCTCGTCCTATGTCTATGTAATATTAGGGACTTTTGGATTTGAGTGGACTGTTACATGTGACGTCCATTCAAGGCAGTGCATTAAAAGGACTTCGATCGTAGCAATCCACGTTGTCGTTGTGCAAATCTAAAAGTCCCTAATAATCACATGTTACCCCACCCCCTTAAAAAAAAAATACATTATGCAAAGCTACATGTTCATATACTTGTAACAATATTAGGGCAAAGTGTACAAAAATTATCCTGTATAGTTGTACATGTGTATTAAATAGTATTTGCTAGTGACTTGTATAAACCCTTAGGAGTAGCGCCTTGATACATTTACATTTTAAACTAATATCACTCTGTCAATTTAATTGGACAACAATTCCTTGAGGTATAACGGCGTTGCGGAACCTTCCTCTTATCTCTCTAGCTTTGTAACCCGCGGCAGTTTGGGCGAAACACCATTTCGGCTCGACGCTGAACCCACGAGGTACAGTACATGTACCCCCTCGTTGTCCTTTATCATTATCTATATTGCCTTCCGTTTCAAATTTGGCCCCAAGATGCAATCAATACTCTCCCGCACACTCTCTCAAAATGACATCTCGCTGTAAATAAATTTGGTGCGTCCAATAAAATATCGAAATGCCCAGACGCAGGCTGGCTTAATCCTAGACGCTCTAGAGAATTTGGCACAAATTGTGCTTTCTGTAGACAAACTCTGTGAGTATCCTTACGAATGTGTGATGTAAGCTTGGTTATTGCCTGGGGTATTCATTTATGTCATTTTTTTTAGTTTGCTTCGGGAATATGTAAGTCAATTTATGAAATGTGATTCTGTCGGGACGGCTAATACGCACACAGCATGTACGTATCCTCCTCTTAGCTGAAAGTAGACTTCTTCTTTAGCAATGTAGCTTTTACAGATATCTGTACATGCATGTATTTTCATGCTTGTGCATGGTACGTGTAGCAATGGTTACGTGTCAGTTTTGTGTTGGGCTAAAAAGCAAAAAGATGCCAATTTGTTTGCACTTCATGAAGATAACGAAGATCAAGGTAAAGATTTCAGCATTCTTTAGCCTATGTACATGTACAGGTATTAACCCTTTTTTCTATTTCTGTCTGTCTCTCTGTATTTCCTTTTTTGAGTCTACTTGTATTAAAGTGACAAAAGTTAAATTTCATGTATGATGCAGACTGAAGTGGTAGTATTGTGTTGGTACTGATGACCTGCATTCTCATAGGTTACTTGATACATTGTAACTTCAGGGGAATTCCGACTTTAACAGACAATTACTATTATAAAAGAGAGCGGAAAAGTCAGGGAAGCAGATCGGTGAAGGTTTGAATTAAATCTCACAAAAAAATAAGAAAGTTATGAATTTTTGAAAGTTGTAATCATTCTACATATGGGCACTTCAGATAGGGTGAATCGATTTATACTATAGTGTCACTGTGATGAAGTGCCTCACTACTTTCACATTTATTTCACACACAAAATGATTAGAAAGTCAATTTTTCAAAATGCATGATACAGGAGGGTCATGTATGTTTAGAGGACCTATAAATGGGTTAAATGGGTACCCGGTAGGATGCTAAAGATAGTGTGGTTAGATGAGAAAGTGTACGCTTGTAAAGATGACACCGGGCTGGATGCTCCCCAGGGAGCGGAAAATGTGCATACATTGTGTGTAGGTAAGCCTGAATTTGATGACTGGGGTAATATATCTGTAAAGCTTTTTTTAGAGGGCCTGTGGTCCTGAAATGCGCTAAAAAAGAATGAACTATTATTATTATTTTAATTATTTGCTATCCATAATATTTCTATTCAACCAAATTGCTTCTTTAGATTTATTACTTGCTCTTGATAAATAACTAACAAAGAACGTTATTTTCACAATCAGTTTAAATAACAGTTCAATCATCTACATGTACTGTACATGAAGGCCTGTATCATCCACATTGTGAAAAATCCTTGTATATTACATACATGTACAAGTATGTACCGTGTTGCAAATCTCCTCAAAACATTTTGAATCATGTATCATAGCATAAGGCAAGTATGGCAAGCGAGCAGCTGTACAAGAAAAATTAGTGGGCATCTCTCTCATTGAGCCAAGCCCTTCTAATTTAATGGAGTAATTCTTTCATTTCCGCGCTCGAGTGGGACAGTATCATGTTGCAAAATATGAGACTGGGCAAATTTTGGCCAATTTGACAGCAAAAACACACCTTGATACGCTTGCATAGAGCATGGACAGGCTAGCTTCCCATGCAGGCCTTCGCTTGTATCTCAGTTCATAAGGGCTGTTCACATCAGGTCTTGTCTTTAGGTTCATTCTCGGGTTCATTCACAAAGTGAGCAAGAAACCTGCAGAAATGGTAGGTCATAAAAATAGGCCTACGTATAACTATGTTTTGTAGACAGTACTAATGATAGAGTGGCTCATGACTTGTGCTCTTTCAAAAAATAGGTTTTCTTTCAGTACTGGTCTAAGTGTTGACCCATATATGTACATTATTTGAATACCGTATTTGCCGGTGATAACGCCGCACCCTTGTATTGGCCGCACCCCCTATTTTGACCTTTAAAAAAAAAAAAAACACAGGTAGATTGGGGATTGAAGCCGGCGCCTTAGACCGCGCGACTATCCTGCACCGATGCCTAGGCTTGCAGTTCTTTAGTGATGTATACATTCAAATGAATTGAAAACGGCGACTTCGCGTGCTGGATGCGTTAAACGGCCCCTTATTTTACTTTTGCAATGCATTGGCACGAACTTTTTTCAAGATCTATTGGCAGATGTTGTTTTTGGAAGATTATATGCGTCTTCATGTCAACAATGCAAGGTAAAGTTGTCGGTGAGATGTGTGGAAATGTCCTGTTCCATAGTGGTATAGTTATTGTTCCATTCGTAGTCCCATATGTGCAAATTTGTGCTGGTTTTGACTTGATTTTTTCTTTTTTACTCTGTTGCCGTATATACGCCGCACCCTGACTTTTTGATTTTTTCTCTCCGAAAAATACTGCGGCGTTTACACCGGCATATACGGTATTGATTAATTCGAATACTACCGGTAGGTGACTTGTAACATAAAGTGGCCTGTTTCGACATAGAGAATGATTCAGTACTAGCCTTTGATAATCATCTGATTGATCTGTAGACTGATGCCTGGAGCACTCTTTTCAGTTTGTACTTCCAACGTCATCAGAATTCTTTTTACAGCCAAAGTTACAAGTCTATGAACTTGTACATTTTCTTATGTTCTTGGATCTGTAGTATTTAGATAGACCTTGTATGAAATCAGAGAGGTTGCAAATGGTGGGGGAAGGGGGTATGCCACGGGAAAGGGGGCATATGCTGCATTTTGATTGGAGTGAAGTTCAGGGAAAGTTGAGGGCTAATGGGAAAGGGATACTGGGTATCCAAGCTGATAACCAAGGTTAAGGAAAGCTGGAAGCTTATTGCGATAATTAATGAGTTGAGTGATGCGATTTATGACAACATGTGATGAACTAAACACATGCACCCAGTAGCCATGCTGTGCAACTGCAAGAGACAAGAGGCGAAGAGCACTTCCTTCTCTAGAGCCATATTTTGTCTGTGTCTTGAAATAGCATGTGCAGTACCAGTGTGTATATTACATGAAATTTACTATGCAAATGCCCTTGTACATTGTGTATTGCCATTAGGAGCTTGCCATACATGTACATCACCATGTTCAATGTGCATATCTTGTGAAATTACTTAATGCTTGATAGGCGCCTCTACAAATTTGCCTTTTTCCATTTATTGTAAATAGTCTTAATTTTATTGCTTATTTGGTGACTTTCTATAGTATATGAACCTTGTCTTTTTGACCTAAGAATGACTTCTTCTGCATTACCTTTGACACTGAATAACTCTGAGGTTTAAAGGGGGAAGTCCACCCTGATATTAAGTTGATTTTAATAGCAGAAAAGGATCAGGTCAGTGAAAGTTTAAGTAACATCCAATTGAAAATTTAAGTAACATCCAATTGAAAATATGAAAGTTATGAATGTTTGAAGTTTTTCATCAGTGAAACATAAATCGGCAACTCTGTGACTTATCTTTTAAGGTCCTCTCCAAATGAATTGAATATGAATTTCATATACTTTACTTTTCTTAGTTATGGATGACGGAATAGATTTGCTCCATACAGGGGTTGTTTAGAAACATATTTGCAATAATTATATTAAGGTTGCACGTACATGTATAGGATTGAAAATCATATTTGGGAAAAATAGTCATTCATGAATTTATTTAGTACAGAGCAAATGAGAGGAAACCTTGGAAGATATGTAACAGAGTTGCCTATTTGATCACTTCTAAAATTTATAATTTTTTTTTGTGATCATATTTTTCTCAAACTTTGACTGACATAGCGGTTCCTCTTATTGTCCTGCTTTTGTTAAAATCAACTTAAGATCAGGGTAGGGTAGACTTCCCCTTTAACCATGGAGGGTTCTCAAACTCTCTGTTTTCTTTAGAAGGAACGACTTTGACCCAACAGAAGTAAATAGACACCCTCTCTTTGTGCCTCATTCTTCAAGGTTTATTGTTGTATCCATTGTGATTTCAGTCCTTGACTTGGGTACCTGGTAATGGTAGACTTCAGTTTACACCCTGTATTCAAGACACACA